>OX637533.1:68319191-68321691 GCA_951800035.1 Linnaemya tessellans | reverse complement strand
TATACCTCGGCATGTTGTGCATCTTGCATGTGTGTGGTTGTGTATGTTGATCGTGACAGGTTTAGTCAAGAATTTACTTTAGTGTGTTGTTTGTTGTTGGATATTAAAAGTAGTGACAATTATAAGTGCGCAGTTACATACATACATATGTATGTATGCAGCTAGCTTTTTATACGGGCTGTAAGACAGTGTGTTTGGATGTTCGTGCATATATGTATGTACGTGCATATATTATGTACATGTATTAGGGAGGACACATTTCTTTGAAGAACAAGTTTTAAAATTTTTGAGGCGATTTCTTTTATTGATTTTAAAGTCGTTAACCCTGTTTACATGATACAAATAAGTACCTCCCTTAACACATTTCTCAGAAACAATACAAATATAAAAAATATAGTAAAATTAATCAGAAGTGAATACATACATATCAAAAAATACAGTCATAAAAATATTCAATATATATTATGTACATACATATGTATGCAGGTATGAATGTTATTTGACCTGCCCTTTCCCAGCGTTTTAACAAATAATTTTTATGACACCTAATTAAATATCAATTAGTGTGAACCACAGAAAAAACGGAAAAACAGTGAAACAGCTGCCAAAACATTACCCATAAGATCATTCTCAAAGACGATCACATAAGTTTCGAAATAACAGTTACTTCTGAGGAACTGATAAAAAGTAATTGAGCCCTTGATGAGGAAGAGTGAAATTGCAAATATGCTGCTGCAGGTTTTTCTTTTCCAATCAATGAAGGCAGGAATAATAAATGTAGTTATTAGCTTTACAATTCTTTATGATTGTAAACATATTGCAATCTCTTTAGTGGCGATAGCTGAGCAATATGGACTTTATCATGCCAATATTGTTGCAATAAACGGAGATATTTAGAATGCAATATATGAGTTATATAAATTAAATTGTTATCCCAAAGGAGCTAAATCCTTAAATCCCGTGCCAAGTAACTTTTTGAGGTATAAGAAAAAAATTATAATTGAATTACGGATATTTTATACAAAATTTTATTAAAATACATATCTACATTATAATAGGACATGTTTACGTATATTTTTACTGCATTCGATTGGAGATGTAAAATCATTTACCATAATGCTATTTTCAATATCGAATTTCAAAAGTTTAGTAGCTCATAATTTAATTTCGCAATAAGTATATTAGAGAGAGACTTTTTAGAAAGTTTTGATCGAAGCTTTTTTAGTATTGAGAATGTATGTATGTATGTGTTAAATGCTATAATAACCAGCGTTGCCGTTGAGATATTAAAGTATCACTTTTGACACGTTTTCATGCCAATGACACTTTTTATGACCCTTTTTTTAATTTATCCCTTTGTATCATTTTATCAAAATGTATGCCACTTTTTGAAAATGAATTAAAGTTCCAATATTCCTCACGAAAGTTCTCAGTACACTTATCTTTTATGTATGTGTGTTGAATACATAATCCGTAAATTAGTTTTGTGAGCGTACATATAAAACATTGCATCCGACTGTCATGTTCCATGCATACCTACCTATTTATTTTCATATAAAGTTTAACAATTGTGTAAAATGAAATGACGATCAACTGTGAGTATGCCCTGATTTATGTATGTGTTTCGGCTTAAGGTTTGGCAGCGAAAATCTCTTATATATATTAAAAATGTATGGACTGTTTTTTTATAGATTTCCATTTAATTTTGTAGTGTCACTCATATTCATATATGTTTATAAATAAATTTCATTTAAAATAGAATTGTGACAATATGTCAAATAAAAATTTCATAACTATTTAATTTAGATTTTATTTTTCATTTTGCCTTGTTATCCAATGAATTTCTAATTGTATAAAGGTGTAGAAAAAAAATAGATTCATATCGAATATAATTTTTTTGTTGGTTTAGTTTTGTGTGAGTTTCAAGGCCTACTATGCTCATTCTGTTGAGACTTTTGAAAATAGTTTGTAATGTACAAATTGTGAATTCTCAGATGGTTTTCAGAAGTATATGCATAAGATAAGAGGTTTTCAACTTTTTAAAACTCTGGTTAAAGTCTACTGATGATTTGGCAAAGCACCAATGATATGCATATAGACATTGCTTCACCACCAACAAATAAATTTCATTGTTAAAATTCGTTTTTGCTTGTTTTTAAATTGAAATAAATGTTATATATGTATATATATATATATATATATATATATATATATATACTTATATATATATATATATATATATATATATATATATATATATATATATATATATATATACTTTTATGGACGTAATGATAGCAACTATCAATAGTGGCCTCACGACAACTTCACTAGCACCACCCTGGGACAGCTTTGGCATTTCATCAGGGTGGGTAGTATTATCAGTATTATTCCTACGTCCTCCTTAGTTCCTAGGTAAGGAGGTTCGGAACTGATGCGCATATTTAATCGTCAGTTGCTAACGAATCCTAAGACGTACTAACTCTCCTACGAATCTGTG
>OX637533.1:68304191-68316691 GCA_951800035.1 Linnaemya tessellans | reverse complement strand
CCGGTTGTATATATATATATATATATATATATATATATATATATATATATATATATATATATATATATATATATATATATATTAGGGCGTCTCGAAAAAAAAAAGTTCGCCGTACACCACAGAATACGAAGTAATGTTGTAAGACATTTTCAAAAAAATTTTTTTTAATTTTTTTTGCCGAAAGTAGGGGTCGCCAAAATACATTTTTCGTTATATCTTCAGTCGGATCTCAAAGTGTGATATATCGATGTTTTCGTCTTGAGGAGGCCAATATTTTGATTTAATAGTCATTAACCTCAAATATCTCATTCTAGTATTTACCTACCAGATCTCAGTTACTACCACCCTAATGTACCACCCTATTGTCAGAAAATTAAAGCCCGCAAAAAATCATTAAACTTTTGTTAAAGAAGTTTTTCGATATTTCCAACAGAACTGTTAAAAAATACAATTTATGTTTTTTGCCGAATGTAGGGGTTACTTTTTTGAGTATTTTTGTCAGATTTTCTGTATTTACTGTCGGATCTCACAGTGCGATATATCGATGTTTTTGTCTCGAGGAGGCCAATGGTCATATTTAATATTCATTGACCTCAATATAACCGTTCTAATAGTTAAGGCTGTTCTTATGAAATATTTCCATAATTCCGGTAGATCTATAAGAAAAAATTAATGTTTTTTGTCGAGCCTAGGAAATGTGATTTTAAATTGATTTGAAATTGATTTGAAATTTTTCGTACAAAATTTTATACCCGGAAATCCATCTTTCGGTTAGACGTTAACGGGAGATTAAGTAAATTCGAGTTAGTTTAAATCCTCTAATAATGGAAGTAGTACCGTTATTACTCTCATAGTTTATTTATTTTTGTATTATCCATGAAATATCTGTTGGAATTATCAATATTTAATCGTGTCGTGTCAAGAATTAATTTAAATAAACTAAAAAATGTCTTTTACTATCAGTGAATTAAACAACACTAAATTACCAACTAAGGGTGATGTTATTAATTTCTTTTTACATCTTCGGCATAACGCTGGTAGAATTCGAAAGCTGGGTGCTTTTAAACAAGAAGTTTTGAGAGGTATCATCATTTTGTGGCAGCGCGCAGGCATTTCAGTAATGTCGGTAAGTGGTGTTCGTAAAAGTTTGGATAAGCTTCTGAATGATTACTACAAAATGGTAAAATATAAATTCGAATACAATGTAAATGAGTGGAATAGATTGTTCTTAATTTATGATCAATTGGACCAAATTTGAATTGACTGAGCCGCCGTGCTTGCAGTTCTATATGCAAGACCAGCTGGAAGCATTACAGTTTTCAAAATAAATAATCGAGATACCAGGTAGCACAAGAAAAACAACTTTGTTTGATAGTTTTGTTGACTAACCTTAATTAATTTCACAGAATATCCGTGCCATTCTCAAAACACCGAGCGTTTTGTTCATGTAGTACATGAGTCTGCCATGGCTGTTACCGATGAGCAACGCCTAGGCCACATTTTTTCCAAGCTCGAAAGCCGTGAAAAATATAGCCAACTTGGGTCATTTCAAAATATGATTAAATAAAATTGTTTAATATACACAGATCTTTGAATTTTTATTGTATTGGTACAGATATTATGGTAAGTTCGAAAAGAGTGTATCACTATTTAAAAAAGAAGATACTAGGCAAAAACATCGATATATAATACTATAAAATCCGACTGTGAATACCGAATATATGATAACTGTTTAAAAAGTCAACCCCTACATTCGGCAAAAAACATAAATTATATTTTTTTAACACTTCTGTTGGAACTATCGAAAAACTTCTTTAACAAAAGTTTAATGATTTTTTGCGGGCTTTAATTTTCTGCTATTAGGGTGGTACATTAGGGTGGTAGAAAATGAGATCTGGTGGGTAAATACTAGAACGGGATACAAAATACCATTGACTATTAAAGCAAAACATTGGTCTCTTTGAGACAAAAACATCGATATATCACACTTTGAGATCCGACTGTAAATGCCGAAGATATAACGAAAAATGTATTTTGGCGACCCCTACTTTCGGCAAAAAAAATTAAAAAATTTTTTTTTGAAAATGTCTTACAACATTACTTCGTATTCGGTGGTGTACGGCGAACTTTTTTTTTCTTGCCTATATGGCGAGACGCTCTAATATATATATATATATATATATATACATATGTATATATATATATATATATATATATATATATATATATATATATATATATTAGCGTGACATTCTGTTATATGGAAAAATTCTTTTCATCAAATTTTTTAAGTCTCACCCCCCAAATCGGTTCTGTTTTATGAAAAAAAATTAGAAAAATATTTCATAGCGATAAGTTACGTTTTGGGCGTGCGAGTTAATCTTCCTATCTTAAGGAAGGAGTAAAAAAAATATATTTTTATTTTAGCACTTAATGTGCTCTTCTTTATTTTAATATATTCTTAAAACTGACTTACAATATTTTTCTTAACCTCTATTTATATTAGTAATTATGTTTAATATTTCTTTATCTGTTGTGTATTTTCTTATAGCTAGGTATCAACACGAAAATATGTTTTTCTTTATTCTTTGTTCTATCTCAAAATATGTTTTTCTTTATTCTTTGTTCTATCTCAAAATATGTTTTTCTTTATTTAGGTTACAAGTAGCTTTTTTATCAGTAAAAAATATTCTGAGTTTTCTTTATCTATTCGTTATTAGAAAAGGGACGTGTGTTAACTCTCCCACAGGGGAAACGTCCTCGTTTCATACTCGAGTCTGAAGTCTGAGTAATTCTGCTTCATAATATCTGTTATGTAATTCTTGTTTCCTTTTTTCTTGTTGTGCCACGTAACACTTGCAAAGCTGTACTAAAGAGTAAATTATTGCTAATAGTATGGTGAATATTAAAATTATGTGTAGTATGGTTCTTAATGGATGTTCTTCCAACGGAATGAATAATGTGGATATTTGTTGAATATTTGTAAATTTATTTTTTGAGTTTGTATACAAGATCTCGAGTATACTTAATTCTTCGTTATGTCTTTTATGAATGATGTCATAAATTCTTTGTTTTTCGTTAAAGTATATCTTATCATCTATAGTTATATTTTGGTCAAACTGTACCAAATGTGGTCCGTTTATAGTTAGATTGTTTACTGTATGTTTATTGTCGATAAAAATGTTTCCGTTGCCTAAGTCTTCAATGTCCGGGTTATTCTCAAGTCTTGTTTTACACTGTGCTGGTTCATTGTTTAAAATAGTTAATGTACAATTATCTTTAGATTCAATTTTACATATATGGGAACCAATAATATTTTTACATTTAGTTACTCTTTGATAATTATTTTTGCATAAGGCAATCTTATCATCTAATAATAATTTTCCAAGTTTATTAGCTAAGGGGTAGATATTATACAGTTTACATTCCTCTTCAATAATAGGATATTTAAAAATTGTAATAATTGCTTGGTTAAATTCGCAGATATGTATATCTGAATATTCAAGTATATTGATTACAGGTATTTTTAATTTCTCATTTTTTATGACAGATTCGATTTCTTGCATGTCTAATGTGCCTGAGTAAAAATTTTTATTTTTTGCAAAATTAATTGTATTAGTTAGTGTCATTAATTCGTTGTAAACTTCATTTAATATGAATTCTTCATTTATTTTTTTAATGTTTAAATTATTTAGTATTTTTTCAAATTGTGAGTTAATTACTTTTTGTTGGTTATTATTTTCTACAAGTTGGTTTAGTCTAGTTTTTATTTCAATTTCATCACCATGATCTGGAGTACCAGTGATGAATTTAAGGGCCGATCCCAAAAAGTTTAAGGATCTTTTACTTCTATTATCAGTTAATTGTGTTTTTAAATTTTCTATTTTTTTAATTAAAACTTGAAGTTCTACATTATCTTCTATATTGTATGCATCTTTCATTATATTTTCAAATGGTTCTAATATTTTTGTAAAATTCACAACATGATACAAGTATTCATAGTTATTGTGTAAATACACTTGGTTGTCTTCAATTAAGACATATCTTTTCTGTTTTAAATCAATTATATTATTATCTATTATGAGTTGCATTATTGACAATATTATCACTATCCTTGTTGACATGATTACTTCTAATATTATCCTTATGTATGATTAACTTCCTAGATGTAGTAATCGTTTCACCGTTGTCTGTCTCAACCAAATGTTTAGCAAATTTAGCTACGTTCTTATTTCTTCTATGGGTCCTGGAATAAATGATGTCCCCTTTTTTATATTGAATAAATTTGCGGTCTTTGTTGTGGTAGGCTAAAGTCTTTGTTTGAACTTGTTTGATTAAATCGTATATATGAGGATACCCCTGCTGATTAAAAAACACGTCCTCGGGTTTTTCTTTAGTGACTGAATGTATAGTCTTGTTATATTGGCGGACCGCTTCGAATATTTTTTCGTCGGGAGCAGTAATTCCTTTTTTAGATAATAAATTTGCGAGTTCGATAATTGTACTATGTATACGCTCGACTTGACCGTTAGTTGTTGAATGAAATGGGGCTGTAACTACATGTTGTATTTGTAGTCTATCGTATATTTGTTTTGCTAGAATACCATTAAAACTTGCTTCGTTATCAGTGACGACAAATTTGGCGTTGGGGTAAGTGAGAGACAGAATTTCATCAATATTTTTATACATGTCTTTTTTTGTTGGGATGTGTCGTATATGACAGAATTTAGAGAACTTGTCTAGACTAGTTATAAACATTTGTCCGCTAAAGTAAAATATATCCATGTGTATATGCTCACCAGGTTTTGTAGGTATTGGTGCTTTGCCAATAGGAATTTTATTGGGTTTTCGGTCGTATTTGTGAGTTGGACATGATTCACAGTTACTATTAATTTCGTGGCACTGTTTTTTTAAGTCAGGCCAAAAATAATCTCTTTCTAATTCTAAAATATTATTTTGTACGTTTCTATGAGCTCTCTCATGAATTTGCTTAACTAGTTGTTTCTGTCTTTCTTTGTCTAATATATCTTCAACTAAACTGTTCGCTTTTACAAATTTTACTGTAGGGAAGGTTTCTTTCAATGAATACCTAATACTAAACATTGTCTCTGAATCCACGAGTAATGCATTAATTACCTTTGGTTTCAGTATTAATTTCATGTTACTTATCAATTTTTCGTTGGTAGTGAATTTAATATGGTGGCGTCTGAAATTAAAAATATTTTTTGATTCCAGTGAATCTTCATTGGTGTGTGTTAAAATTATTTGATTTTTGAAATGATTCAAGGGTTTAGGACTTTCTCGTATAATTTCAATTGGTGAACTTTGGGCTGAATGCTGAGATTCATTCGTACTTGAATTTATTTGTTGTCTTGACAACGCGTCAGCAACTATATTCTGGTGTCCAGGTTTATATAATATTTTTGCACCATATTCCTCAATAAAATTTTTCCATCGTTTCAACTTTGTATTTGGGTTTTTGTCAGATATAGAAAAAATAAGTGACTGGTGGTCTGTGTAAATTGTTAGATCTGCTATTCCGTATAAATAATTTCTTAACTTTTGTAGGGCCCAGACTATGGCCAAAAGTTCTTTCTCATTTGTTGAATAGTTTTGTTCAGTCTCGTTTAGAGTTCTGGAAATAAATGCAATGGGTCTCTGTTTTTGTGATAGTACGGCGCCTATAGCAAAATTGCTTGCATCGGTAGTTAACTCGAAAGGTTCTTTGAAATCGGGTTGAAATAATTGTACTTGAGCTTCGAGTTCGTCCTTGATTTTATTCATTGCTTCTAGAGCAGGTTGATCTAATTTTATATTTACTTTTGCACTCTGATTTTTTGATATGCTTCCATTTTCCCTTCTCAAAAATGTTGTTAAGGGTTTAACAATTGCAGCGAAATTTTTGACAAATTTCCTATAATAACTGGCTAAGCCTAAGAAGGATCTTAACTCTTTTAGTGTAGTTGGCTCAGGGTAATTTCTAATTGTCTCTATTTTTGTAGGATCTACAGTAATTCCATTATGTTTAATAATGTGACCTAAATATTCTATTTCTTCTTTAAAGAAGTGAGACTTTTCACTTGAAATTTTCATATTTGCTTTGTGCAAAGCGTTAACTATTGTCTCGATATGTTCGATATGTTCCTCGGGTGTGGAAGAATATATTAGTACATCGTCAATATAGACGTATGCAAATTTACCTATGTATGGCCTCAAAATATCATCTACGCATCGTTGAAATATTGATGGAGCATTCTTTAACCCGAATGGCATCCGAAGGAATTCATACTTAGCGCCGTTGATTGAGAAGGCTGTTTTTTCACGGTCTTTTTTTTAATTCGAATTTGGTGAAAGCCTGATTCCAAATCTAACGTTGTGAAAATCTTTGCCTTACCTAAGTTTTGGATAGTCATATTCACATCTGGGATGGGATATCTATCTGTAATTGTTTGTGCGTTCAATTTTTGGAAATCTACGACCATTCGCCGTTTAGGTTTACCTTGGTCATCGGTACCTTTTTTTGCTACGGTCCAGATGGGACTATTGTAGGGACTTCTACTAGGTTGTATAATTTCGTTACGTAATAGATCTTGGATTTCTTTATTTATAAATTCATTATCAGAGTACGGATATGGATATTGTTTTGTCCATATAGGTTCATCCGACTTTGTTCGAATAGTTCCTTCAATAGTAGTGGTGTATGGTAGTTTTTCATTTGTGTATAAATTTTTATTCATAATTTCTTCTATTCTTTCCCTGTAATCTTCATTGTTCACTGTAAAATTTATCTTATGCATTTTTCCTCTACATTTATAATTGAGTCTATTATTAATTAAATCTATAGTTGCACCTATTTCTTTTAATCCTTGCATTCCTAATATCATATCTGAACCTGTCAGTGAATCTATTTCGAAGAATGTCAACTCATAATTTAGTAGGTTTATCAACTTTTTACTTTTAACGTATGAATACCCGTGTAATGTTCTTACTTTTACAGGAGTATCTAATTTTTTACTATAACCTATTTTACAGTTTATATCTATATAATTATTTGTTGCACCGCAGTCTATTAATATATTGATGGTCTTACCTGTTTCTCTATCGTATCTTTGTAGATGAGGTAGGCCATCCTTTAATCTAAAAAAGCTACTTTCGTATCTTCATCTTCATCGTATTCAGCTCTGGTTGAATTGGCTTCGTCTTCCTCTTTGGTGTTGTTAATTCTTTGTTGTTTATTAGGATTAAAGTTGTTGTTGGAGTAGTTGAATTCTCTCTTGAAGGGTTGATTTTGCCTGAAGGGATTGTACCTTTGGAATTGTGTTGATTGACGAACATTTCTGTCACTTGTATCCACTTCCATTGGTTGTACTGGAGGTTGTCTTTGGATGTATGGTGGCTGTTGATTTGGGTTGTATTGTACATTTGGTCTATACTTCCGTTGTTCAAATTGTTGATGGCGTGGTTTCTGTTGATTATGTTGTTGACTCATTGGGTGTGGTCGATGACTTGGTGAATCAAACTGTAGATGTTTGTCATCATGGTATATAGTACTGGCTATAGTGTATGCTGTCTCTAAGTCTCTTGGATTTTGAGCGTAGAGAGTTCCAATCGTATATTTGGAATTCAAACCTGTTATGAAGGCTCGAACAGCCTCTTAGTTTGCAAATAATTTCATTGTTTCATCTCCTTTTTCCATTTCAATTTTTGAAAGTATGAGATTAAGTGCTTCGTTCATTGCTGAATGATACTCAGCTAATTCTCTTCTCCCTTGACTAATCTTTTTCATTTCTTCGAACAAAACGTACATTGGACGTTGGTCGGCATATGTATAATCAAGTCTATTTATTATTGAATAGAAATTGAATATGGTGTTGTGGTTGATCAATGTATCTGCAGCCACACCTTGAATTTTTGCTCGTACGATTGCAAGCGCTGTATAGTATGTTGGTGTGTTCTCGAAGTTTTTAATGGTCTCCATATGTGTCCATGCGGATGATCTCCAGGCACGGTATTTTTTTTTGTCTCCATCAAATATTGGGAGAGTTTTAAACACTTCTAAATTTATTTGACTTTCGTTTGTTATTCCACTTGAGCATGGAGTCAATTGTACTGTCGGTTCTATGTTGAATGCCCTATTATTTTTTAATGCTTCGAGAGTTCTTTGCGTCTCAGTTTGAGCGGCTACCAGTGTAGCAATTTGAGCTTGGAGGGTTGCTAAATCTTGGATAGACATTTTAATTGTGTCTGTATCCGAGATTATTCTTCTTGCTAGATCAAAAATCTTTTGCCTTTTACTAGTTTGGGTTTCCAGTTTTATTTTTATTTTGGATGAACTTGTGGACTTTTTTAGTAATGTCCTGCTCGTTCTTTTCAATTTAATAGAATCGTGAATATTTTTATATTCTACTATTTCTGTGTAGGATGTCGCGAACTTTGTTATTCTACTATATCCTTTTATTTTATTTTAATACCGCTTTTTCAGGTTACGTGGTGCTATTTTTTGTGTAGCTGTTGAACTGTCCTTTCTATTATTGGATGTTCTTTTTTTGTACACTTCACTGGATTCACTATTACCTTATATTTAGTATAGTTTTTTCCAATATGAATTCTTGGTTTGCTTGGGAATCCTTGCTTATTTTGCCAGTATCCCGGTTGAGCCCCCAGTTAATCTTCCTATCTTAAGGAAGGAGTAAAAAAAATATATTTTTATTTTAGCACTTAATGTGCTCTTCTTTATTTTAATATATTCTTAAAACTGACTTACAATATTTTTCTTAACCTCTATTTATATTAGTAATTATATATAAATGAAATTTATTTGTTGGTGGTTAAGCAATGTCTATATGCATTTCATTGGTGCTTTACCAAATCGTCAGTAGACTTTAACCACAGTTTTGAAAAGTTAAAAACCTCTTATCTTATGCATATACTTCCGAAAACCATCTGAGAATTCACAACTTGTAAATTACAAACTATTTTCAAAAATAACAACAGAACAAGAACATAGGCTTGCAACTCATACAAAACTAAACCAACAAATAAAGTATGTTCGATATGAATCTATTTTATTTTTCTACACCTTTATACAATCAGAAATCCATTGGATAACAAGAAAAGTATTTATTTACTTTTCTTGTTATCCAATGGATTTCTGATTGTATAAAGGTGTAGAAAAATAAAATAGATTCATATCGAACATACTTTATTTGTTGGTTTAGTTTTGTATGAGTTGCAAGCCTATGTTCTTGTTCTGTTGTTATTTTTGAAAATAGTTTGTAATTTACAAGTTGTGAATTCTCAGATGGTTTTCGGAAGTATATGCATAAGATAAGAGGTTTTTAACTTTTCAAAACTGTGGTTAAAGTCTACTGACGATTTGGTAAAGCACCAATGAAATGCATATAGACATTGCTTAACCACCAACAAATAAATTTCATTTATATATAGTGGTATTGTGACAACAATGTGTCAAATAAAAAGTTTTCATATTAGTAATTATGTTTAATATTTCTTTATCTGTTGTGTATTTTCTTATAGCTAGGTATCAACACGAAAATATGTTTTTCTTTATTCTTTGTTCTATCTCAAAATATGTTTTTCTTTATTCTTTGTTCTATCTCAAAATATGCTTTTCTTTATTTAGGTTACAAGTACCTTTTTTATCAGTAAAACATATTCTGAGTTTTCTTTATCTATTAGTTATTAGAAAAGGGAAAATATGTTTATTAACGTTACTGTGATAACAATGGTCATAGTTCTACTTATGATATCCGTCTTATCTTTAGTTTAGCATAGTTACATTTAATAATATTGTTCTTATCTATGTGTTGGTGTGACGTGTGTTAACTTGTGCACGCCCTTCAAAGTTTTATATGAGCCTTACAGTATGAACTATATTGATATTTTGGTCATATATTTTTAAAATGTCTTTTGAGCCTAAAATGGTGTTATTATAAGTTGTAAGTTTGATTTTTAAATTATTTAATTTAATTCTAGTCAAAAGGCAGCAAGATATCAAATCATTTATAGCCCCCTCCCCCCTAAAATAAACTTTATAAAGAATAAACACTCGAGTTTATTCTTTCCTATTGTTTTGACAGAATAAGATTACTAAAATGAGTGCAAGATCATTGCGCGAAAAATATTATTTGATTGGCTATGTTTCTAATCAACTTAGGGTTCCAAGTTACCTTCAGAAAAAGAAGTAATAAAGGTGTTGTTTTTTAATTGGCGTGTTGTAAATATGAGTTTACGAGAAAGTGCTTAGTTAGTTATTGAAGAACTTTTAATTTTTTGGGAAAAAGCGCGCATACCCACAAGAGAAAAGCAACATTGCATTGCAAAACTGGAAAAATTACATACAGAATGGACGAATTTAAAAAAAAGTTGTGGAAGAAATACAGATAACCAAAAAAACAAAGAAAAGACCTGGGTTGAAAGCTTAGAACAAATTTTTGACGTGGCGCATGCAAATGCCTTAGAATTAATAACTGTGGAGGAAGATAAAGCATTCTTGATAAGCCAGAGGCAGGAAGGTCGACCAGGACATATGTACGGAATTGATTATAAGACACTTCAAATGGAGATTCAAGCTGAACACCGCGAACAGATTAAGTTAAAGCGAGTTGAACGTAATAAACGTGAACAAAATATTATAAGTAAGATTAATAATGAACTTAGATTATTAATGAACTTTTCTATAATAGAGGTAATTTTTTTTATGTTCAAGGTGAAACCGTGCAATTTCAGTCATCATCTGAAAGTGATCAAAGTTTTCAAGCCACAGAGTCCCATGATGAAACTGTTCAAGTTCGCTCAAAAAATGCAAGAGTAAAACAAACAATTATTACTCCAAAATTAGCTATTGCATTAGATTATTGCAAAATAAGTAACAGAAATGCTGTTCACATTATTTCTGCTGTATTGCAATCATTAGGAAAAGACATTGCTGACTACATCATTAATATATCTTCAATTCATATGGCAAGAGAAAAAATGCGTAAGAAAACAGCGTTGGAACTACAAAAGAATTTTAAATTGAATAAGCAAGACATTATAACATTACATTGGGATGGTTAACTTTTACCAGCATTAACGGGCAATGCAAATGTTGATAGACTTCCTATAGTCATATCTAGTGGAGAGATGGAACAGTTGTTGGAAATACCTGCAATGAAATGTGGTTCAGGAACAGAACAAGCCGATGCTGTTTATAATTGTATTTCCAAATGGGGTCTACAAAGATAAATTAAATGCATTGTGTTCGATACAAGTGCGGTCAATACTGGGCGCTTGAAAGGTACATGCACGTTACTTGAAAAATCCTTAAATAGAGAACTTTTTTGGCTGCCTTGTAGACATCACATTTACGAAATTATATTGAAAAGTGTTTTTGAAACCAAATTTGACTGCAGTACAAGTCCCTTCGTAAAATTATTTGAAAATTTTAAAAAATCGTGGAACAATTTGAATATAAACAATTGGCAGGCTGGAATTCAAGATGAATTAGCTATGTATCATTTGCAAGGGTCAAAAACCAGAATAATAAATTTTGTAAATAATGTTTTGAGTGAGAAGCAGCCTAGAGAAGATATAAAGAGCTTTTGGAGCTTGTCCTGATGTTTCTTGGCGAAAAATTGAACAAGTCCAAAGCAAGCGTAATGATAAGATCACCAGGAGCTTTTCATCATGCACGGTGGATGGCAAAAGCCATTTATAGCTTGAAAATATTTTTGTTGCGGAAGGAATTTGCTTTATCAGAGATTCAACTGGCAGGATTGCGTAAAATTTGTATTTTTATAATCCAAATATACATACAGGCTTGGTTTTCTGCTCCTTCAGCCATAAAAGCACCAAATACGGACTTTACATTTTTAAATAGACTTCATAATTTCGAAAAAATTTATACAGATATATCGCAGGTATCTATAAAAAAGTTTTTAAATCATCTATGGTACTTAGGCTCAGAATCTATAGCATTTGCTTTCTTTGACAATAATGTTTCTGCTGACACCAAAAATGAAAGCTGCTTTGCAAAATGAAAATGCAAAAATAATAAAACGCGTGATTTTAAAAAAAGAAAGAATTGCAGATGTAATTGATAATGGACTTGAACAATTTGTTTCTTCCACAACAGCAAGATTTTTCGAAAGATTTAATATTGATAAATCTTTTTTGGAATTAGACCCTTCAATATCGCCAACCCATGAATGCTATCAAAGTGCATTTGTATATCTAAACAAATTAAAAGTAGTAAATGATGTGGCAGAAAGAGGAGTTAAATTAATAGAAGATTACAATAAACTTCTGACTAAAAACGAAGAGCAAACACAATTTCTTTTGCAAGTTGTGACGGACTATCGCAAACGTTTCCCAAATTCAAATAAATCGACTATATCAAAAGTACTTTAATTTTAATAAACATTTTATAAAAAATGAATATAGAATTTTTTCTACTTTCTTGTAAAACAATTTAAATAAAAAAAATATATATATGAACA
>OX637533.1:68264191-68299191 GCA_951800035.1 Linnaemya tessellans | reverse complement strand
CTGAGATTGAGGACGTTGTCTCTAGGTTTAGAAAAGGCACCGGGCTTCGACTGTATTACAAATATAGTATTAAAAGAGGCCGTCAGGCTTTGTCCCGAGCAGTTCTTAAGAATGGTGAATACATGCTTAAGTAAGGGAATTTTTCCAACAAGATGGAAGAGGCAGAAGTTGGTATTAATACCAAAAGCCAATAAACCCCTGGATGGTTCCTCATCTTATCAGCCACTGTGTATGATAGATACATGTGGAAAGTTGTTAGAGGGTGCGATCTGCAGAAGACTGGGGAATTGCGTTGAAGACAGACATGGTCTATCAGACAACCAGGTTGGCTTCAGGAGGGCGAGGGTAACAGCGGATGCTATAAATATGGTAGTAGAAACTGCTGCACGAACTATTTATGGCAGGAGCTGGAGGAATGGCACAAAAGAGTACTGTGTTGTTGTGACGCTGGATGTGAAGAACGCGTTCAACACAGCGAGCTGGGTGCATATTGTTGATGCTCTAACTCGATTGGACATCCCAGAATATCTGATAAGGATAGTGCAGGATTATTTCCGGAATAGGGAATTGATCTATAGTACAGATACGGCTATAAGGAAACGTAGGATTAGTGTTGGTGTTCCCCAAGGATCGATACTTGGACCATTGTTGTGGAACGTAATGCATGATGAAGTACTAAGGTTGAGTTTACCTGAGAGAGTAAAGATTGTGGGATTCGCAGACGATATAGCGCTGGTGTGTGAAGCTAAGGAATTGCTGGAGGCAGAAACCATTGCAAATGCCAGCGTACAATTAGTAAAGTCCTGGATCAGTAGCTGATCATAAAACCGAAGCGGTTTTGATTAGTAGTCGTAAGGCTAGGGAAACTATTACCCTCAATGTTGGCACCTGTTCCATAGAATCAAAGGCATTTCTGAAATATCTGGGCGTGATGATTGACACACGGCTATCTTTTCGCGAGCACTTGCGATATATAGCATCCAAAGCATCACAGACATGTTTGGCGCTATCTCGGATTATGCCAAACACGAGAGGGCCAAAATATCTTCAGAGGAAACTACTCGCTGGAGTAGTAAGGAGCATTATCCTATATGCACACCCGGTATGGTTAGACTCACTTAAATATTCCACATATGTGGGGCTGGTATCCCCTGTGTATAGGCTAGCTGCTTTAAGAGTATGTAGTGCATTCCGGACAGTGTCGGACGAGGCGGCTTTTATCATTGCGGGCATGATCCCTATCGATTTAGAAATCATGAATAGGGATAACTCTGACTTATGTATGCAAAAGTGGCAAGAACGGTGGTCAACCACTGAAAAGGGAAGATGGATTTATACATTAATACCCGACATCAGACTGTGGCTGACTAGGAAACATGGTGATCTCAACTATTACCTAACACAGTTCTTGTCTGGACATGGTTGCTTTAGGTCATATTTATTTCGTTTTAAGCAAGACGACTCTCCGTTCTGTCCACATTGTGGTGGGAATGTGGTTGAGGATGCTGAGCATGTCGTCTTTGTCTGCTCACGATTCAGCAACTGGAGGTCGTATTTACAGGAAGGTTTGGGGCGTACGATCAGCCCGGAGAATATTATTCGGACCATGCTGGAATCCTTATTGAATTGGATCAGCGTGTGTAGTTTTGTACAACTTGTTCTAGTGGAACTTCGCAGATTAGCAAAGATTCGTAGGAGAGTTAGTACGTCTTAGGATTCGTTAGCAACTGACGATTAAATATGCGCATCAGTTCCGAACCTCCGTACGTAGGTACTAAGGAGGACGGAGGAATAATACTGATAATACTACCCACCCTGATGAAATGCCAAAGCTGTCCCAGGGTGGTGCTAGTGAAGTTGTCGTGGGGCCACTATTGATAGTTGCTATATATATATATAAATATATATATATATATATATATATATATATATATATATATATATATATATATATATATATATATATTAAGTTTTTTTATTTAACACATTGTTGTCACAATACTAATATATAAATGAAATTTATTTGTTGGTGGTTAAGCAATGTCTATATTGTGACAACAATGTGTTAAAGAAAAAAACTTAATAACATTTTGATTTAAATTTTATTTTTCATTTTGCCTTATAAATACTTTTCTTGTTATCCAATGGATTTCTGATTGTATAAAGGTGTAGAAAAATAAAATAGATTCGTATCAAACATACTTTATTTGTTGGTTTAGTTTTGTATGAGTTGCAAGCCTATGTTCTTGTTCTGTTGTTATTTTTGAAAATAGTTTGTAATTTACAAGTTGTGAATTCTCAGATGGTTTTCGGAAGTATATGCATAAGATAAGAGGTTTTTAACTTTTCAAAACTGTGGTTAAAGTCTACTGACGATTTGGTAAAGCACCAATGAAATGCATATAGACATTGCTTAACCACCAACAAATAAATTTCATTTATATATTAGTATTGTGACAACAATGTGTTAAATAAAAAAACTTAATAACATTTTGATTTAAATTTTATTTTTCATTTTGCCTTATAAATACTTTTCTTGTTATCCAATGGATTTCTGATTGTATAAAGGTGTAGAAAAATAAAATAGATTCGTATCAAACATACTTTATTTGTTGGTTTAGTTTTGTATGAGTTGCAAGCCTATGTTCTTGTTCTGTTGTTATTTTTGAAAATAGTTTGTAATTTACAAGTTGTGAATTCTCAGATGGTTTTCGGAAGTATATGCATAAGATAAGAGGTTTTTAACTTTTCAAAACTGTGGTTAAAGTCTACTGACGATTTGGTAAAGCACCAATGAAATGCATATAGACATTGCTTAACCACCAACAAATAAATTTCATTTATATATATATATATATATATATATATATATACATATACATATATATATATATATATATATATATACATATACATATATATATATATATATATATATATATATTTATATATATATATATATATATATATATATATATATATATATTTATATATATATATATATATATATATATATATATATATATAAACTGTTATGAAATCTTTTTATTTGACACATTGTTGTCACAATACTATATATAAATGAAATTTATATATATATATATATATATATATGTATATATATATATATATATATATATATATATATGTATATATATATATATATATATATATATATATATATATATATATATGTATATATATATATATATATACATATATATATATATATATATATACATATATATATATATATATATATATATATATATATACATATATATATATAGATATAGATATAGATATAGATATATAGATATAGATATAGATATAGATATAGATATATATATATATATATATATATATATAGATATAGATATAGATATATATATATATATATATATATATATATATATAGATATATATATATATATATATATATATATATATATATAGATATATATATATATATATATATATATATATATATATATATATATATCTATATATATAAAAGAAAGTCGTGTTAGTTACACTATTTATAACTCAAGAACGACTTAACCGATTTGGTTGCAAATTGGTGGGAATTTAGCTTAGGGTCAGGAGATGGATATAGGATACCAAAATGGCGGATACCCCAAAGATGTGGGCCATTCCTTTTAATCCACCCCCATGATATGGGTATCAAATGAGAGCGATTTTTGAAAAGGAAATATAAAACATAATAAAATTATTTCAAAAACAATATGGTGGACGCTCCAAAATAGCGGAGCACTACTTTTTTCCATCCACGTGATATGGGTATAAAACGAAAGGGATTTTTGAGAACGAAGCGTAAAATACAATAAAACTCCTTACAAACAAAAGGGCGCACCACTCGCATGACATGGGTACCAAATTTAAGAAATTTTGGAGGTGGGAACACAAAATATAATGAAATATCTAGAAACACTTTTTGAGACACGCCCCAAAATGGTCATACGACTACTTTTTATACACCACACGATATGGGTATCAAATTAAAAGGATTATTGAGAAGGAAACTGAGACTAAAGTATAGTAACTCCAAAAAAATCTAACAGAGAGTTTTATTCTGACTTTATCGACCTGAAAAAAACTAAAAAACAATCGATTTTGTATTCTTTTTCGTTTCGCATTTTCTGTGACGATATATGACTTTCTATATATACACTTGAGCAGTCGGATCTTAAGCATTGTTTTTATAGTAAATTTTCATTTAAAATATTTTTATAATTAAGATTTATGCCTTTTTCTTTAAAGCAAAAAATATTATTTAACAGCAATCTCTATATTTATAAAAGAAAGTCGTGTTAGTTACACTTTTTATAACACAAGAACGACTTTACCGATTTGGTTGCAAATTGGTGGGAATTTAGCTTAGAGTCAGGAGACGGACATGGGATACCCCAAAGATGTGTGCCATTCCTTTTTATTCATCCCCATGATATGGGTATCATATGAAAGCGATTTTTGAAAAGGAAAAAAAAACCTAATAAAATTATTTCAAAAACAATATGTGCGGACGTCTCAATATGGTGGACGCTTCAAAATAACAGAGCGATTTTTTTTCCATCCACATGATATGAGTATAAAATAAAAGAAATTTTTGAGAACGAATGGTCAGCCAAAAGGGCGGACCACCCCCATGAAATGGGTACCAAATTTAAGGAGTTTTGGAAGTAGGAACGCAAAATTTAATGAAATATCTACAAACACTTCATGAGACACGGCCCAAAATGGTCATACGACTACTTTTTATACACCACACGATATGGGTATCAAATTAAAGGGATTATTGAGAAGGAAACTGAGACTAAAGTATCATATATGGTGTTCAGAAATGCATTATTAATTGAGTCAATAATAAGTTAATTAAAAAGTGTTCACACTATAGCTAACTCAATTAGCGTTTGACAGCAGCTGACAAAAGGTGTCGTTTACATTGCTGCTTCACTGGCGTCATTCCATAAAATGAGCTTTCTTTTTGCCTTTGGACCTGCTGCTGTACGAAATAAATTTTTTATTTTTCATTTGTTTTAGTTGTTAATTAAAACATTTTATTTTAAAAACTCACTCTCAACTTGACTTGCCATTTGTTCTTTGTGAATTTGTTTGCATATGAGTTGTCAAAGTTTGTTCAGTAGGCATTATGGTGCTCACTAAACAAACTTTTACAGTGCTGCATTTTAGACCTTGCTCAATTTTATAGACAATTAAGTGTTAATTGATCAATTAGCTAATTAAAATTTTGTATGGGTAATTGAGCTCAATTATGCTGTTAATTGCGATAAACTCAATTAAGGTGTATGTCTGAACAAAATAATAGAGATTTATTATGACTATATCGACCTGACAAAACTAAAATATTCGACTTTGTATTTTTTTCGTTTCACATTTTCTGTCACGATATATAACTTTCTTCACTTCTTGAGCATTCGGACCTTAAGCATTGATTTTATAGTAAATTTTCATTTCAATTAATATAAATATATGCCTTCATATTTAAAGCAAAAAATTTTATTTAACAGCAATGTAACTATATACTTAATATAAGAAGGTGTAAAGGCAATTAAACCAATTTGTACCCAAAAAACTGGCCGAGCAATGCCGGACCGGCCTACTAGTATATATATTATATATATATATAGGCCTAATTCATAAAAAATATTTCATGCTTATAACCGTCTTATTTGACAATTATCCCATAGAAATATGTCAAATAACGATGTTATAAGCATGAAATATTTTTTATGAATTAGGCCTATATATATATATATATATATATATATATATATATATATATATATATACATATATATATATACATATATATATATATATACATATATATATATATATATATATATATATATATATATATATATACATATATATATATATATATATATATATATATATATATATATATATTATCACCAATGCAATTTTTAGTGAGATGTATCATATTTTTACTTGACAAAAAAAATTAAAATTTTTAAACTTTTTGGTAACTTTCATTTACCATAAAATAATTCATATGTCCAACACTGGAGTCGAAATTTAGATTTTTTAAGATTTGAATACCAATTTTGTTCTTCCTGAATTATAAAACAATTTTAATCTTCCTGAATTATAAAACAATTTTAATTAGCAAAAACAACAACGTCAATTGCCTTTTTGGTAACTTATATGTATAAAAAAAATTTTAATTTCCCAGCCCTGGAAGCGAAATTAAAATTTTTTTACCAATCCTAGTCCTCATTAGGTATAAAGTCGTTTTATTTAAGGAAAACTTAAAATTTGCAACCCTTTTGGTCACTTTCATGTACTACAATATATTGCATGTATCAAAAAAATCCGAACCCTGGAATTTAAATCTTACTATTTTTATACCCTTCACAAAAAAGTGAAAGGGTATATATAGGTTTTTCATTCCGTGTGTAATTTCTTCGATATGCACATGGGACCCCATAAAGTATATATGTATATTCTGGATCCTTATGAATAGCGATGACGATTGAGCAATGTCCGTCTGTACGGGAAATCGGGTTTCCAAGCCCCCACACGAGCTAGAGACTTCGTTCTTAGACCGTTGGATTGGAAATGAACTTAAAAAGAGTGCTATTGAAATTCAGAAAGATCCGAAGTATGGTTCCAGAGCTGGGAAGCTTACACCTATTTCTCGACGCAAAATTTATACCAAAAATCAATTATTTTTTTTAATGTTTGTAAATTAAAACTATTTCTTGCTTTGGGAAGCCTCAATGGTCTATTAAAAATATATTATATACTTCAGTGATGGAAAATTAAAAATTTTTTTTCGGCACCTTCCGTATTTTGTAGTACATGTAGTAACTGAAATTGTTAAAAATTTTAATTTTTCTTTTACAAAACCTCTTTATACGTCATGAAGATTTGCATTGGCCAAAAAAAATTTTTTTTATTCAAATTTTGCTTCCAGGGGTGGGAAATTGCATTTATTTTATACGTGAAAGTAATCAAACAGGCAACTGATGTTGTTTTTTTTTTCTAACTAAGCCTGTCTGATAATTTAGGAAGAACAAAATTAGTATCAAAAATCCAAAAATAAAATTTCGAATCCAGGAATGGACAAGTGCAATATTTAATAGTACATAAAAATGACCAACATGGTTAAAAATTTGAAATTTTTCTAAAAAAATTTCTTTATAACTCATGAAGCGTATCACTGATAAAAAAAACAAACATTAAAATTTCGCTTCCAGGGTTGGGAAAATTAAAGTAATAACCAAACTGGTTACAAAATTTAAATTTTTGTTAAACCAAACTTCCTTATACCTCATGAAGATTTGCATTGATAAAAAAAATTTAAAAATTAAAATTTCGCTTTCAGGGTTTGGAAATCGAAATTTATTTTATACATAAAAGTAACCAAAAAGGCAATTGACGTTGTTTATTTTTCCAATGCAACTCTTCATGAGGTATAAAGTAGTATTATTTAAGAAAAATTTACAATTTTGAACCATTTTGGTCACCTTCATGAACTATAAAATATTGCACTTGTCCATCCCTGGATTCGAAATTTTGATTTTTTTTTTTGGAAATTTCCGATACCAAATTTATTCTTCCTAAAATATAAAATAGTTTTAGATAGCAAAAAAGAAAAAAAAAACAATGGCAATTGCCTTTTTGGTTGCTGTTATGTATAAAATAAATTTCGATTTCCAAACCATGGAAGCGAAATTTTAATTTTTAAAATTTTTTTATCAATGCAAATCTTCATGAGGTATAAGGAAGTTTGGTTTAACAAAAACTCAAATTTTGTAACCAGTTTGGTTATTACTTTAATTTTCCCAACCCTGGAAGCGAAATTTTAATTTTTGTTTTTTTTATCAGTGCTACGCGTCATGAGTTATAAAGAAATTTTTTTAAGAAAAATTTCAAATTTTTAACCATGTTGGTCACTTTTATGTACTATTAAATATTGCACTTGTCCATTCCTGGATTCGAAATTTTATTTTTGGATTTTTGATACTAATTTTGTTCTTCCTAAATTATCAGACAGGCTTAGTTAGAAAAGAAAACATCATCAGTTGCCTGCTTGATTACTTTCAGGTATAAAATAAATGCTTCCCACCCCTGGAAGCAAAATTTGAATAAAAAAAATTTTTTTGGCCAATGCAAATCTTCATGACGTATAAAGAGGTTTTGTAAAAGAAAAATTAAAATTTTTAACAATTTTGGTTACTACATGTACTACAAAATACGGAATAAGCCGAAATTTTTTTTTTAATTTTCCATCCCTGAAATATATAATATATTTTTAATAGACCATTGATGCTTCCCAAAGCAAGAAATAGTTTTAATTTACAAACATTAAAAATAATTGATTTTTGGTATACATTTTGCGTCGAGAAATGGGTGTAAGCTTCCCAGCTCTGGAACCATACTTCGGATCTTTCTGAATTTCAATAGCACTCTATTTAAGTTCATTTCCAATCCAACGGTCTAAGAACGAAGTCTTGGGGGCTTGGGAAAATTTCACGTACAGACGGACATCGCTCAATCGTCATCGCTATTCATGAGGATCCAGAATATATATACTTTAGTGGGTCCCATATTGATAACGAAGAAATTACACACGGAATGACTAACCTATATATACCCTTTCACTCTTTTGGGAAGGGTATAAAAATGACAAAAAATATAGACTTCAATGCAAACATAAAAATACGATCAAATTCACTGGACAAAAGTTCAAATACATCTTGGAATATTATTTTATTTTTTAAACGAATTAAAAAAGAAAAGCATTTCAGTACCTTGGTGTATCGCCATGGCTATCAATAACTGTCACAAGCGCCGTGGCATGGAATGTACTAAGCTTTCTGTTTCAGACGGCGATATATATGTTTAGATTTATTTAAGAGCTTCTTTAAGAGAGTCTTAGCTCGTTATTAAAGTTGGTTCTAATTTGCGATTCATTAAAACCCAAACCTGCTCAATTGAGCTTAAGTCTGGTGATTGCGGTGGACTATGGAGCTGTCTGGGAGCATAAGAAAGCAACCACTCTTTCACAGAACGCGCAGTGTGCTTGGGATCGTTATCCTGTTGAAAGATCAAACGGGGTCCAAGGCCCAAGATGTCGATGGATGCTTGCAAATTTCTTTCCAATATACTCTTGTAAATATGTATGTTGATTCATTATGCCATCAATAATCTCCAAATTGATGGCATGCGACAGACCTTTGCATGTCCATCGCTTCCAAATAAACTAAATTTGCTCTCATCTGTAAAAAGAACTGTTCTCCAAAACTCAGTCTTTGTTTTTATACTTATCTGCAAATTCCAATAGTCTTCTTGTTTTCACTTATTAGTGTCTTTTTTCGTGGAACTCTGCTTTTATATCCATTCTCTCGCAATGGTCTGAATTGTTCTTGGATGAACATGTTTGTTATAGTTTTTAGCAATATCATCTGTAAGTTTTGGGCAGTTATTTTTGGATTTTTTTTTTATTTCCTTACGATATGATTAACATCACGATTGGTATTTTTTTTTTTGGACGACCGCTTCTTGGCGTATTTGCTACTGAGTCATTTTCCTTCTATTTTCTAATTATATTTTGAATACTTGAAAATGGCACATATAATATTTCTATTTTCCGATAGCATTTTCCTTCATTATTAAATATTTAATCCCGGACTCAATTTCTCTACCTTTGCTCATAATATTCGATAAAACTTAGAATTCTGACAATAAGAAAACTACTAATAACAAGTGTAAGAAAAGAAATATAGAAAGAGAGTTCTTTGTTTTGCTAGATGTATTTAAACTTTTGTCCGCTGCATTTTGCAGTTATTGTGGGATTTACTCTTATGTTTGCAATGTACAAAGAATTTTTAGTTACTTTTTCTGTTTAATGAAGACAAATAAAACTGTATACTTTAAGTTTGTCTGAAATGTTTCCTTTTCTTTAAACATAAAATATTTGAGGTGTATTTAAACTTTTGTCTCTGACTATATATAGACAGTACTTGTCCAAATTATAACGCGTTTTTACATAATTAATTATATATATTTATTTATTTCTTTTTTGGAGTTAAATAAAGGTGTTTATTCAACATTATTAAATTAATATCAGAACTCAGTTCACAAATACAAAATTAAAATAATATTTCATATTCTTTGGAACGACTAAAAAATTAATTAGTCAAAATTATAGCACACGACTTTTATAAAATATTAATTTAAATCGATTAAGCGAAAAGTTTTCCAAAATTTAATATTAGTAAGACGAAATATTTCTACCTCTAGTTTTTAGTACAGATTTTATTCTTTTTGGGTTGGATATGACCAATTTAGAGCACTCGTATACAGTAATTTTAGACCAAATGTGGCGTTTTTGAATTTGTCTCTTGTTGATATTTTGAATTTATCGTTATCACGAATAATAGTCCATATGTTTTCGATTGGGTTTATATCTGGAGATGTTGGTGGCCAATCTAACACAGAAATATTGTTCTCTTTAAACCAATCCATAGAAAACGTCGCATTGTGTCATGGTGCATTATCTTGCTGAAAAAAGCTTTGACTTGTTTCAGAACCAAAAACTCTCGTAATATTCAGGTAATACATTGGAAATCAGTTTAATGTAATTTCTGGCATTTAGGCGTCCTTCATAAAATAACAATAAGCTGGTACCATGAGCTGTAAAATATCCCCATACGCTAACAGATTCACCTCCACCTTGTGTTCTTGACTGATAACAGCACGGTTGGTCATTTTCCTGCATTGTGAGCTTGACAAATTATCGAATTTTTCGATGAATCAGCTCAAAATGGGATTCATCGCTAAATACAACCTGATTCCAGGCTCCTTCTGTCCACTTTACGTAGTTCTTGTGCTAATGCCATCGTTTTTTTGTTTTTTGTCTGCAACTTGTTACGATAAGGACGACGTTCCTTGGTGTAACTTTTGAGACCATGCTCAACAAGACGACGATGGATTGTACTTGAGCTAATTGATTTTCCAAGAGTTAGTGACCATACCTGGCGACTACGAGCAGATCGATTTCGCTTACAAATTTGTACCAAATAACGATCTTGTGCTGCAGTTGTACGTCTAGAAAGTCCTTAGTCGGGTTTATTTGAAAGCGATTCTCTAGCACAAGCTTTTTTTTTGGCAATATTGTAAACACATTTTCGTGACACACCTAGCCTGTTAGATATTTCTGTATGAGAAAAATGTTCCGAAAGCAGAGTCCTTATAGAAATTTTTTGCTCCATAGTAACACTTTTAAGACCCATAACATTCAAAGACAATAAAAGCCAACAAATTTTTAAAAATCTTGACCGATATGAGAAAATTAGGTCACGGAATGAATGCAATTGTTTAAGAACGAAGTCTTGTGGGCTTGGGAAAATTTCACGTACAGACGGACATCGCTCAATCGTCATCGCTATTCATGAGGATCCAGAATATATATACTTTAGTGGGTCCCATATTGATAACGAAGAAATTACACACGGAATGACTAACCTATATATACCCTTTCACTCTTTTGGGAAGGGTATAAAAATGACAAAAAATATAGACTTCAATGCAAACATAAAAATACGATCAAATTCACTGGACAAAAGTTCAAATACATCTTGGAATATTAATTTATTTTTTAAACGAATTAAAAAAGAAAAGCATTTCAGTACCTTGGTGTATCGCCATGGCTATCAATAACTGTCACAAGCGCCGTGGCATGGAAAGTACTAAGCTTTCTGTTTCAGACGGCGATATATATGTTTAGATTTTTTTAAGAGCTTTTTTAAGAGAGTCTTAGCTCGTTATTAAAGTTGGTTCTAATTTGCGATTCATTAAAACCCAAACCTGCTCAATTGAGCTTAAGTCTGGTGATTGCGGTGGACTATGGAGCTGTCTGGGAGCATAAGAAAGCAACCACTCTTTCACAGAACGCGCAGTGTGCTTGGGATCGTTATCCTGTTGAAAGATCAAACGGGGTCCAAGGCCCAAGATGTCGATGGATGCTTGCAAATTTCTTTCCAATATACTCTTGTAAATATGTATGTTGATTCATTATGCCATCAATAATCTCCAAATTGATGGCATGCGACAGACCTTTGCATGTCCATCGCTTCCAAATAAACTAAATTTGTTCTCATCTGTAAAAAGAACTGTTCTCCAAAACTCAGTCTTTGTTTTTATACTTATCTGCAAATTCCAATAGTCTTCTTGTTTTCACTTATTAGTGTCTTTTTTCGTGGAACTCTGCTTTTATATCCATTCTCTCGCAATGGTCTGAATTGTTCTTGGATGAACATGTTTGTTATAGTTTTTAGCAATATCATCTGTATGTTTTGGGCAGTTATTTTTGGATTTTTTTTTACTTTCCTTACGATATGATTAACATCACGATTGGTATTTTTTTTTTTTTTTTTTTTTGACGACCGCTTCTTGGCGTATTTGCTACTGAGTCATTTTCCTTCTATTTTCTAATTATATTTTGAATACTTGAAAAGGGCACATATAATATTCCTATTTTCCGATAGCATTTTCCTTCATTATTAAATATTTAATCCCGGACTCAATTTTTCTACCTTTGCTCATAATATTCGATAAAACTTAGAATTCTGACAATAAGAAAACTACTAATAACAAGTGTAAGAAAAGAAATATAGAAAGAGAGTTCTTTGTTTTGCTAGATGTATTTAAACTTTTGTCCGCTGCATTTTGCAGTTATTGTGGGATTTACTCTTATGTTTGCAATGTACAAAGAATTTTTAGTTACTTTTTCTGTTTAATGAAGACAAATAAAACTGTATACTTTAAGTTTGTCTGAAATGTTTCCTTTTCTTTAAACATAAAATATTTGAGGTGTATTTAAACTTTTGTCTCTGACTATATATAGACAGTACTTGTCCAAATTATAACGCGTTTTTACATAATTAATTATATATATTTATTTATTTCTTTTTTGGAGTTAAATAAAGGTGTTTATTCAACATTATTAAATTAATATCACAACTCAGTTCACAAATACAAAATTAAAATAATATTTCATATTCTTTGGAACGACTAAAAAATTAATTAGTCAAAATTATAGCACACGACTTTTATAAAATATTAATTTAAATCGATTAAGCGAAAAGTTTTCCAAAATTTAATATTAGTAAGACGTAATATTTCTACCTCTAGTTTTTAGTACAAATTTTATTCTTTTTGGGTTGGATATGACCAATTTAGAGCACTCGTATACAGTAATTTTAGACCAAATGTGGCGTTTTTGAATTTGTCTCTTGTTGATATTTTGAATTTATCGTTATCACGAATTATAATCCATATGTTTTCGATTGGGTTTATATCTGGAGATGTTGGTGGCCAATCTAACACAGAAATATTGTTCTCTTTAAACCAATCCATAGAAAACGTCGCATTGTGTCATGGTGCATTATCTTGCTGAAAAAAGCTTTGACTTGTTTCAGAACCAAAAACTCTCGTAATATTCAGGTAATACATTGGAAATCAGTTTAATGTAATTTCTGGCATTTAGGCGTCCTTCATAAAATAACAATAAGCTGGTACCATGAGCTGTAAAATATCCCCATACGCTAACAGATCCACCTCCACCTCCACCTTGTGTTCTTGACTGATAACAGCACGAATTTTTCGATTAATCAGCTCAAAATGGGATTCATCGCTAAATACAACCTGATTCCAGGCTCCTTCTGTCCACTTTACGTAGCTCTTGTGCTAATGCCATCGTTTTTTTGTTTTTTGTCTGCAACTTGTTACGATAAGGACGACGTTCCTTGGTGGAACTTTTGAGACCATGCTCAACAAGACGACGATGGATTGTACTTGAGCTAATTGATTTTCCAAGAGTTAGTGACCATACCTGGCAACTACGAGCAGATCGATTTCGCTTACAAATTTGTACCAACTAACGATCTTGTGCTGCAGTTGTACGTCTAGAAAGTCCTTAGTCGGGTTTATTTGAAAGCGATTCTCTAGCACAAGTTTTTTTGACAATATTGTAAACACATTTTCGTGAAACACCTAGCCTGTTAGATATTTCTGTATGAGAAAAATGTTCCGAAAGCAGAGTCCTTATAGAAATTTTTTGCTCCATAGTAACACTTTTAAGACCCATAACCTCAAAGACAATAAAAGCCAACAAATTTTTAAAAATCTTGACCGATATGAGAAAATTAGGTCGCGGAATGAATGCAATTGTTTACATGAAATTTTTGGGAGCAAAAAACCGTTATATTTCTCTCGGAATGTTTAAAAAAAGAGTGCGCTATATATTTGACTCAAACATTGGTAAGAGACGCAATATGAATTGCCTATTTTTTATTTTAAAAAGTATTTTTGTTGTTGTTGTATGTATAAGTAATAAAGCTTATTAAACAAAGTAAAAAAATTGTAGTTTCACAAACAATATTTAAAATAATTCACATATTAAACTTTACTTGTAAAGTGCGCTATAAATTTCATCTGTGCTGTATATATGCATATATCGAGTCATAACCGCCAAAAAAGCTTAAGCTATAAAAAGCAAATTTTACAGGAGAAGTATTTTTTAATTATCATTGGTTTAAATGGAAGTAGAACGTCAATATTGGACACATGGGATTGTAGTTGATTGTAATATATAATGTTAATAGTTCTAATGAATTTACTATAATATAATGCATGTTTCTGAAGGTTAAGATATTCTCGATGTAGTCAGTTAATTTATCAAAAACGTGTAATTATTGTCCTTAGCAAGATGTTTTTTAACTGTTTCATTGATATTCTTGAATTTTTTACAATACTTTTGCTTTATATGAAAAATAAAATTTTAGCTTAACCGACACTTTGCAGTTACAAAAAAATTTAAACAAATTAAAAATTTAAAGGAAAAATGCAGTTAAGTTAAAATTTCTTTTGCTGTATTTTCGTAACGGTAATTAATATGACTGTGATATACTGGCAGATGGTCCTAATTATTGTAAATAATAAATTATCATCGAAAAGCGATTTTCGAATGTATGTACATATATGTATGTATATAGTCTGCCGTTAGCAAACAATAAATACGTAGATTTTGTTTTTCATTTTCTTTTTTATACCCTCCAAAAAAGAATTTGGAGGGTATATTCACTTTGTCATTCCGTTTGTAACGCATCGAAATATCCATCTCAGACCCCATAAAGTATATATATTCTTGATCGAAAAGAGCTAGACTCTTGAAATTTGGCATAAATATATTTTAAAACTTAGAGCAGGTTAAGTTCGAAGATGGGCTAAATCGGGCAAGAGGGAAAAAAGTTCCCCTAAGAAGAACTAAACCAACCCAGAAAAAACAACATAATTTTTAAAGTTTTTTGGTTATTTTGTTAAGCAAATGATATATTTTTATGTCAAATACGGTCCAACGCCTTAAACTTGGATCCATTAAATAAAATAAAAATATTTTTTGACCCCGCCCACTTTAGTGGGCGTTATTATAAGCAAAAATAGCATAAAAATTTAACAAATTGTTTTACTTAAGCCTACATTCCTTAAAAATAACACTTTTAAGCTTTAATGACGAAGCTGAGACGAAACTTGGTACTACTCTGCCCTACCCCCTCCTTCCCCTTCGCCCCCTAAATGACCCTACCAAAAAAAAAAATTTTTTTTTTAAATTTTGTATATAATCATCCCAAGCATTTATCTTTAGAGTTTTATGACTACCGATTTCTGCCCTACCTCCCCCCCCCCCCCCACCTCTTCCTTTGCCCCCTAAATGACCCTACCAAAAATTTTTTTTTTTTTAAATTTTGTATATAATCATCCCAAGCATTTATCTTTAGAGTTTTATGACTGCCGATTTCTGCCCTACACCCCCCCCCCCCTCTTCCTTTGCCACCTAAATGACCCTACCAAAAAAAAATTTTTTTTTAAATTTTGTATATAATCATCCCAAGCATTTATCATTAGAGTTTTATGACTGCCGATTTCTGCCCCAGCCCCCCCCCCCTTTTCCTTTGTCCCCTAAAATGACCCTACCAAAAAAAATTTTTTTTTTAAATTTTGTATATAATCATCCCAAGCATTTATCTTTAGAGTTTTATGACTGCCTGTTGCTGCCCTATCCCCTCCTCCCCCTTTGCCCGCTAAATGACCCTATTAAAGATATATATAATTTTTTTTTTATTTTGTGTATAATCATCCCAAGCAATTATTTTTACAGTTTTATGTGTATCTGTTTCTGCCCTACCCCCTCTCCCCCTTTGCCCTTTAAATGACCCTATCAAAAAAAAGAAATTTTAATTTTGTATATAATTATCCCAAGCATTTATTTTTAGAGTTTTATGACAAAGGGGAAATGTTTCCCCCACAGCCCTTGCCAGAGCGACCCCGCCAAAATACAGTTTTTATAGCCTCCAAAGAGAATTGTGATGAAGTCTAAGACGGTCTAGCAATGCCCATACGTTCGTCTGTGGAAAACATGATATTGTATATTTTTGAACCCCGCCCCCTTTAGTGGGCGTTGACGTACGATATTATATAAAGAAACTCTGTCCCACCAAGTTAAACATATCAAATTCACTTACTAAATATTTGGAGGGTATTTAAGATTCGACCCGGTCGAATATAACGTTTTTACTTGTTTTATATACTTTTATTGTTTGCCAACGGCAGACTAATTGTGTGAAGGTGGAAAAACAAAAATGGATTTATATCGAATAAAATTTGTTTGTTTTGTTTTCTGAAATTTCAAATTCTATGGTATTGCTTGTGTAATTCTCAATTCATAATTTTTAATTTGTTTAAATTTTTTTGTAACTGCAAAGTGTCGGTTAAGCTAAAATTTTATTTTTCATATAAAGCAAAAGTATCGTAAAAAATTCAAGAATATCAATGAAACAGTTAAAGAACATCTTGCTAAGGACAATAATTACACGTTTTTGATAAATTAACTGACTACATCGAGAATATCTTAACCTTCAGAAATATGCATTATATTATAGTAAATTCATTAGAACTATTAACATTATATATTACAATCAACTACAATCCCATGTGTCCAATATTGACGTTCTACTTCCATTTAAACCAATGATAATTAAAAAATACTTCTCCTGTAAAATTTGCTTTTTATAGCTTAAGCTTTTTTGGCGGTTATGACTCGATATATGCATATATACAGCACAGATGAAATTTATAGCGCACTTTACAAGTAAAGTTTAATATGTGAATTATTTTAAATATTGTTTGTGAAACTATAATTTTTTTACTTTGTTTAATAAGCTTTATTACTTATACATACAACAACAACAAAAATACTTTTTAAAATAAAAAATAGGCAATTCATATTGCGTCTCTTACCAATGTTTGAGTCAAATATATAGCGCACTCTTTTTTTAAACATTCCGAGAGAAATATAACGGTTTTTTGCTCCCAAAAATTTCATGTAAACAATTGCATTCATTCCGTGACCTAATTTTCTCATATCGGTCAAGATTTTTAAAAATTTGTTGGCTTTTATTGTCTTTGAATGTTATGGGTCTTAAAAGTGTTACTATGGAGCAAAAAATTTCTATAAGGACTCTGCTTTCGGAACATTTTTCTCATACAGAAATATCTAACAGGCTAGGTGTGTCACGAAAATGTGTTTACAATATTGCCAAAAAAAAGCTTGTGCTAGAGAATCGCTTTCAAATAAACCCGACTAAGGACTTTCTAGACGTACAACTGCAGCACAAGATCGTTATTTGGTACAAATTTGTAAGCGAAATCGATCTGCTCGTAGTCGCCAGGTATGGTCACTAACTCTTGGAAAATCAATTAGCTCAAGTACAATCCATCGTCGTCTTGTTGAGCATGGTCTCAAAAGTTACACCAAGGAACGTCGTCCTTATCGTAACAAGTTGCAGACAAAAAACAAAAAAACGATGGCATTAGCACAAGAACTACGTAAAGTGGACAGAAGGAGCCTGGAATCAGGTTGTATTTAGCGATGAATCCCATTTTGAGCTGATTCATCGAAAAATTCGATAATTTGTCAAGCTCACAATGCAGGAAAATGACCAACCGTGCTGTTATCAGTGAAGAACACAAGGTGGAGGTGAATCTGTTAGCGTATGGGGATATTTTACAGCTCATGGTACCAGCTTATTGTTATTTTATGAAGGACGCCTAAATGCCAGAAATTACATTAAACTGATTTCCAATGTATTACCTGAATATTACGAGAGTTTTTGGTTCTGAAACAAGTCAAAGCTTTTTTCAGCAAGATAATGCACCATGACACAATGCGACGTTTTCTATGGATTGGTTTAAAGAGAACAATATTTCTGTGTTAGATTGGCCACCAACATCTCCAGATATAAACCCAATCGAAAACATATGGATTATAATTCGTGATAACGATAAATTCAAAATATCAACAAGAGACAAATTCAAAAACGCCACATTTGGTCTAAAATTACTGTATACGAGTGCTCTAAATTGGTCATATCCAACCCAAAAAGAATAAAATTTGTACTAAAAACTAGAGGTAGAAATATTACGTCTTACTAATATTAAATTTTGGAAAACTTTTCGCTTAATCGATTTAAATTAATATTTTATAAAAGTCGTGTGCTATAATTTTGACTAATTAATTTTTTAGTCGTTCCAAAGAATATGAAATATTATTTTAATTTTGTATTTGTGAACTGAGTTGTGATATTAATTTAATAATCTTGAATAAACACCTTTATTTAACTCCAAAAAAGAAATAAATAAATATATATAATTAATTATGTAAAAACGCGTTATAATTTGGACAAGTACTGTCTATATATAGTCAGAGACAAAAGTTTAAATACACCTCAAATATTTTATGTTTAAAGAAAAGGAAACATTTCAGACAAACTTAAAGTATACAGTTTTATTTGTCTTCATTAAACAGAAAAAGTAACTAAAAATTCTTTGTACATTGCAAACATAAGAGTAAATCCCACAATAACTGCAAAATGCAGCGGACAAAAGTTTAAATACATCTAGCAAAACAAAGAACTCTCTTTCTATATTTCTTTTCTTACACTTGTTATTAGTAGTTTTCTTATTGTCAGAATTCTAAGTTTTATCGAATATTATGAGCAAAGGTAGAAAAATTGAGTCCGGGATTAAATATTTAATAATGAAGGAAAATGCTATCGGAAAATAGGAATATTATATGTGCCCTTTTCAAGTATTCAAAATATAATTAGAAAATAGAAGGAAAATGACTCAGTAGCAAATACGCCAAGAAGCGGTCGTCAAAAAAAAAAAAAAAAAAAATACCAATCGTGATGTTAATCATATCGTAAGGAAAGTAAAAAAAAATCCAAAAATAACTGCCCAAAACATACAGATGATATTGCTAAAAACTATAACAAACATGTTCATCCAAGAACAATTCAGACCATTGCGAGAGAATGGATATAAAAGCAGAGTTCCACGAAAAAAGACACTAATAAGTGAAAACAAGAAGACTATTGGAATTTGCAGATAAGTATAAAAACAAAGACTGAGTTTTGGAGAACAGTTCTTTTTACAGATGAGAACAAATTTAGTTTATTTGGAAGCGATGGACATGCAAAGGTCTGTCGCATGCCATCAATTTGGAGATTATTGATGGCATAATGAATCAACATACATATTTACAAGAGTATATTGGAAAGAAATTTGCAAGCATCCATCGACATCTTGGGCCTTGGACCCCGTTTGATCTTTCAACAGGATAACGATCCCAAGCACACTGCGCGTTCTGTGAAAGAGTGGTTGCTTTCTTATGCTCCCAGACAGCTCCATAGTCCACCGCAATCACCAGACTTAAGCTCAATTGAGCAGGTTTGGGTTTTAATGAATCGCAAATTAGAACCAACTTTAATAACGAGCTAAGACTCTCTTAAAAAAGCTCTTAAAAAAATCTAAACATATATATCGCCGTCTGAAACAGAAAGCTTAGTACTTTCCATGCCACGGCGCTTGTGACAGTTATTGATAGCCATGGCGATACACCAAGGTACTGAAATGCTTTTCTTTTTTAATTCGTTTAAAAAATAAATTAATATTCCAAGATGTATTTGAACTTTTGTCCAGTGAATTTGATCGTATTTTTATGTTTGCATTGAAGTCTATATTTTTTGTCATTTTTATACCCTTCCCAAAAGAGTGAAAGGGTATATATAGGTTAGTCATTCCGTGTGTAATTTCTTCGTTATCAATATGGGACCCACTAAAGTATATATATTCTGGATCCTCATGAATAGCGATGACGATTGAGCGATGTCCGTCTGTACGTGAAATTTTCCCAAGCCCACAAGACTTCGTTCTTAAACAATTGCATTCATTCCGTGACCTAATTTTCTCATATCGGTCAAGATTTTTAAAAATTTGTTGGCTTTTATTGTCTTTGAATGTTATGGGTCTTAAAAGTGTTACTATGGAGCAAAAAATTTCTATAAGGACTCTGCTTTCGGAACATTTTTCTCATACAGAAATATCTAACAGGCTAGGTGTGTCACGAAAATGTGTTTACAATATTGCCAAAAAAAAAGCTTGTGCTAGAGAATCGCTTTCAAATAAACCCGACTAAGGACTTTCTAGACGTACAACTGCAGCACAAGATCGTTATTTGGTACAAATTTGTAAGCGAAATCGATCTGCTCGTAGTCGCCAGGTATGGTCACTAACTCTTGGAAAATCAATTAGCTCAAGTACAATCCATCGTCGTCTTGTTGAGCATGGTCTCAAAAGTTACACCAAGGAACGTCGTCCTTATCGTAACAAGTTGCAGACAAAAAACAAAAAAACGATGGCATTAGCACAAGAACTACGTAAAGTGGACAGAAGGAGCCTGGAATCAGGTTGTATTTAGCGATGAATCCCATTTTGAGCTGATTCATCGAAAAATTCGATAATTTGTCAAGCTCACAATGCAGGAAAATGACCAACCGTGCTGTTATCAGTGAAGAACACAAGGTGGAGGTGAATCTGTTAGCGTATGGGGATATTTTACAGCTCATGGTACCAGCTTATTGTTATTTTATGAAGGACGCCTAAATGCCAGAAATTACATTAAACTGATTTCCAATGTATTACCTGAATATTACGAGAGTTTTTGGTTCTGAAACAAGTCAAAGCTTTTTTCAGCAAGATAATGCACCATGACACAATGCGACGTTTTCTATGGATTGGTTTAAAGAGAACAATATTTCTGTGTTAGATTGGCCACCAACATCTCCAGATATAAACCCAATCGAAAACATATGGATTATAATTCGTGATAACGATAAATTCAAAATATCAACAAGAGACAAATTCAAAAACGCCACATTTGGTCTAAAATTACTGTATACGAGTGCTCTAAATTGGTCATATCCAACCCAAAAAGAATAAAATTTGTACTAAAAACTAGAGGTAGAAATATTACGTCTTACTAATATTAAATTTTGGAAAACTTTTCGCTTAATCGATTTAAATTAATATTTTATAAAAGTCGTGTGCTATAATTTTGACTAATTAATTTTTTAGTCGTTCCAAAGAATATGAAATATTATTTTAATTTTGTATTTGTGAACTGAGTTGTGATATTAATTTAATAATCTTGAATAAACACCTTTATTTAACTCCAAAAAAGAAATAAATAAATATATATAATTAATTATGTAAAAACGCGTTATAATTTGGACAAGTACTGTCTATATATAGTCAGAGACAAAAGTTTAAATACACCTCAAATATTTTATGTTTAAAGAAAAGGAAACATTTCAGACAAACTTAAAGTATACAGTTTTATTTGTCTTCATTAAACAGAAAAAGTAACTAAAAATTCTTTGTACATTGCAAACATAAGAGTAAATCCCACAATAACTGCAAAATGCAGCGGACAAAAGTTTAAATACATCTAGCAAAACAAAGAACTCTCTTTCTATATTTCTTTTCTTACACTTGTTATTAGTAGTTTTCTTATTGTCAGAATTCTAAGTTTTATCGAATATTATGAGCAAAGGTAGAAAAATTGAGTCCGGGATTAAATATTTAATAATGAAGGAAAATGCTATCGGAAAATAGGAATATTATATGTGCCCTTTTCAAGTATTCAAAATATAATTAGAAAATAGAAGGAAAATGACTCAGTAGCAAATACGCCAAGAAGCGGTCGTCAAAAAAAAAAAAAAAAAAAATACCAATCGTGATGTTAATCATATCGTAAGGAAAGTAAAAAAAAATCCAAAAATAACTGCCCAAAACATACAGATGATATTGCTAAAAACTATAACAAACATGTTCATCCAAGAACAATTCAGACCATTGCGAGAGAATGGATATAAAAGCAGAGTTCCACGAAAAAAGACACTAATAAGTGAAAACAAGAAGACTATTGGAATTTGCAGATAAGTATAAAAACAAAGACTGAGTTTTGGAGAACAGTTCTTTTTACAGATGAGAACAAATTTAGTTTATTTGGAAGCGATGGACATGCAAAGGTCTGTCGCATGCCATCAATTTGGAGATTATTGATGGCATAATGAATCAACATACATATTTACAAGAGTATATTGGAAAGAAATTTGCAAGCATCCATCGACATCTTGGGCCTTGGACCCCGTTTGATCTTTCAACAGGATAACGATCCCAAGCACACTGCGCGTTCTGTGAAAGAGTGGTTGCTTTCTTATGCTCCCAGACAGCTCCATAGTCCACCGCAATCACCAGACTTAAGCTCAATTGAGCAGGTTTGGGTTTTAATGAATCGCAAATTAGAACCAACTTTAATAACGAGCTAAGACTCTCTTAAAAAAGCTCTTAAAAAAATCTAAACATATATATCGCCGTCTGAAACAGAAAGCTTAGTACTTTCCATGCCACGGCGCTTGTGACAGTTATTGATAGCCATGGCGATACACCAAGGTACTGAAATGCTTTTCTTTTTTAATTCGTTTAAAAAATAAATTAATATTCCAAGATGTATTTGAACTTTTGTCCAGTGAATTTGATCGTATTTTTATGTTTGCATTGAAGTCTATATTTTTTGTCATTTTTATACCCTTCCCAAAAGAGTGAAAGGGTATATATAGGTTAGTCATTCCGTGTGTAATTTCTTCGTTATCAATATGGGACCCACTAAAGTATATATATTCTGGATCCTCATGAATAGCGATGACGATTGAGCGATGTCCGTCTGTACGTGAAATTTTCCCAAGCCCACAAGACTTCGTTCTTAAACAATTGCATTCATTCCGTGACCTAATTTTCTCATATCGGTCAAGATTTTTAAAAATTTGTTGGCTTTTATTGTCTTTGAATGTTATGGGTCTTAAAAGTGTTACTATGGAGCAAAAAATTTCTATAAGGACTCTGCTTTCGGAACATTTTTCTCATACAGAAATATCTAACAGGCTAGGTGTGTCACGAAAATGTGTTTACAATATTGCCAAAAAAAAAGCTTGTGCTAGAGAATCGCTTTCAAATAAACCCGACTAAGGACTTTCTAGACGTACAACTGCAGCACAAGATCGTTATTTGGTACAAATTTGTAAGCGAAATCGATCTGCTCGTAGTCGCCAGGTATGGTCACTAACTCTTGGAAAATCAATTAGCTCAAGTACAATCCATCGTCGTCTTGTTGAGCATGGTCTCAAAAGTTACACCAAGGAACGTCGTCCTTATCGTAACAAGTTGCAGACAAAAAACAAAAAAACGATGGCATTAGCACAAGAACTACGTAAAGTGGACAGAAGGAGCCTGGAATCAGGTTGTATTTAGCGATGAATCCCATTTTGAGCTGATTCATCGAAAAATTCGATAATTTGTCAAGCTCACAATGCAGGAAAATGACCAACCGTGCTGTTATCAGTCAAGAACACAAGGTGGAGGTGAATCTGTTAGCGTATGGGGATATTTTACAGCTCATGGTACCAGCTTATTGTTATTTTATGAAGGACGCCTAAATGCCAGAAATTACATTAAACTGATTTCCAATGTATTACCTGAATATTACGAGAGTTTTTGGTTCTGAAACAAGTCAAAGCTTTTTTCAGCAAGATAATGCACCATGACACAATGCGACGTTTTCTATGGATTGGTTTAAAGAGAACAATATTTCTGTGTTAGATTGGCCACCAACATCTCCAGATATAAACCCAATCGAAAACATATGGATTATAATTCGTGATAACGATAAATTCAAAATATCAACAAGAGACAAATTCAAAAACGCCACATTTGGTCTAAAATTACTGTATACGAGTGCTCTAAATTGGTCATATCCAACCCAAAAAGAATAAAATCTGTACTAAAAACTAGAGGTAGAAATATTACGTCTTACTAATATTAAATTTTGGAAAACTTTTCGCTTAATCGATTTAAATTAATATTTTATAAAAGTCGTGTGCTATAATTTTGACTAATTAATTTTTTAGTCGTTCCAAAGAATATGAAATATTATTTTAATTTTGTATTTGTGAACTGAGTTGTGATATTAATTTAATAATGTTGAATAAACACCTTTATTTAACTCCAAAAAAGAAATAAATAAATATATATAATTAATTATGTAAAAACGCGTTATAATTTGGACAAGTACTGTCTATATATAGTCAGAGACAAAAGTTTAAATACACCTCAAATATTTTATGTTTAAAGAAAAGGAAACATTTCAGACAAACTTAAAGTATACAGTTTTATTTGTCTTCATTAAACAGAAAAAGTAACTAAAAATTCTTTGTACATTGCAAACATAAGAGTAAATCCCACAATAACTGCAAAATGCAGCGGACAAAAGTTTAAATACATCTAGCAAAACAAAGAACTCTCTTTCTATATTTCTTTTCTTACACTTGTTATTAGTAGTTTTCTTATTGTCAGAATTCTAAGTTTTATCGAATATTATGAGCAAAGGTAGAAAAATTGAGTCCGGGATTAAATATTTAATAATGAAGGAAAATGCTATCGGAAAATAGGAATATTATATGTGCCCTTTTCAAGTATTCAAAATATAATTAGAAAATAGAAGGAAAATGACTCAGTAGCAAATACGCCAAGAAGCGGTCGTCAAAAAAAAAAAAAAAAAAAAAAAAAATACCAATCGTGATGTTAATCATATCGTAAGGAAAGTAAAAAAAAATCCAAAAATAACTGCCCAAAACATACAGATGATATTGCTAAAAACTATAACAAACATGTTCATCCAAGAACAGTTCAGACCATTGCGAGAGAATGGATATAAAAGCAGAGTTCCACGAAAAAAGACACTAATAAGTGAAAACAAGAAGACTATTGGAATTTGCAGATAAGTATAAAAACAAAGACTGAGTTTTGGAGAACAGTTCTTTTTACAGATGAGAACAAATTTAGTTTATTTGGAAGCGATGGACATGCAAAGGTCTGTCGCATGCCATCAATTTGGAGATTATTGATGGCATAATGAATCAACATACATATTTACAAGAGTATATTGGAAAGAAATTTGCAAGCATCCATCGACATCTTGGGCCTTGGACCCCGTTTGATCTTTCAACAGGATAACGATCCCAAGCACACTGCGCGTTCTGTGAAAGAGTGGTTGCTTTCTTATGCTCCCAGACAGCTCCATAGTCCACCGCAATCACCAGACTTAAGCTCAATTGAGCAGGTTTGGGTTTTAATGAATCGCAAATTAGAACCAACTTTAATAACGAGCTAAGACTCTCTTAAAAAAGCTCTTAAAAAAATCTAAACATATATATCGCCGTCTGAAACTTAAAGCTTAGTACTTTCCATGCCACGGCGCTTGTGACAGTTATTGATAGCCATGGCGATACACCAAGGTACTGAAATGCTTTTCTTTTTTAATTCGTTTAAAAAATAAATTAATATTCCAAGATGTATTTGAACTTTTGTCCAGTGAATTTGATCGTATTTTTATGTTTGCATTGAAGTCTATATTTTTTGTCATTTTTATACCCTTCCCAAAAGAGTGAAAGGGTATATATAGGTTAGTCATTCCGTGTGTAATTTCTTCGTTATCAATATGGGACCCACTAAAGTATATATATTCTGGATCCTCATGAATAGCGATGACGATTGAGCGATGTCCGTCTGTACGTGAAATTTTCCCAAGCCCACAAGACTTCGTTCTTAGACCGTTGGATTGGAAATGAACTTAAATAGAGTGCTATTGAAATTCAGAAAGATCCGAAGTATGGTTCCAGAGCTGGGAAGCTTACACCTATTTCTCGACGCAAAATTTATACCAAAAATCAATTATTTTTTTTAATGTTTGTAAATTAAAACTATTTCTTGCTTTGGGAAGCCTCAATGGTCTATTAAAAATATATTATATATTTCAGGGATGGAAAATTAAAAAATTTTTTTCGGTCCATTCCGTATTTTGTAGTACATGTAGTAACCAAAATTGTTAAAAATTTTAATTTTTCTTTTACAAAACCTCTATATACGTCATGAAGATTTGCATTGGCCAAAAAAAATTTTTTTTATTCAAATTTTGCTTCCAGGGGTGGGAAGCATTTATTTTATACCTGAAAGTAATCAAACAGGCAACTGATGTTGTTTTCTTTTCTAACTAAGCCTGTCTGATAATTTAGGAAGAACAAAATTAGTATCAAAAATCCTAAAATAAAATTTCGAATCCAGGAATGGACAAGTGCAATATTTAATAGTACATAAAAGTGACCAACATGGTTAAAAATTTGAAATTTTTCTTAAAAAAATTTCTTTATAACTCATGACGCGTAGCACTGATAAAAAAAAACAAAAATTAAAATTTCGCTTCCAGGGTTGGGAAAATTAAAGTAATAACCAAACTGGTTACAAAATTTGAGTTTTTGTTAAACCAAACTTCCTTATACCTCATGAAGATTTGCATTGATAAAAAAATTTTAAAAATTAAAATTTCGCTTCCAGGGTTTGGAAATCGAAATTTATTTTATACATAAAAGTAACCAAAAAGGCAATTGCCGTTGTTTTTTTTTTTTCTTTTTTTGCTATCTAAAACTATTTTATATTTTGGGAAGAACAAATTTGGTATCGGAAATTTCAATATTTTATAGTTCATGAAGGTGACCAAAATGGTTCAAAATGGAGTTTATGTATAAGCTGAGAGGTTTAGTTATTTTGGAATTAGGTTAAAGTCTACAGCTGATTTGGTATAAGAACCAATGAAATGAAGTATATATATATATATATATATATATATATATATATATATATATATATATATATATATTTAACTCACACACACACATATATATATATATATATATATATATATATATTTAACATATATATATATATATATATATATATATATATATATACATATATATAGTGCTTTTTGTTTGTTATGTGGTCAAGTATGTCTATATGCATGCATATCAGTGGTTCTTACACCAAATCATCAGTAGACTTTAACTTAATTCTAAAATAACAAAACCAAGCATAAACTCCCAAAAATGAATTGTATGAAGGCAGATTAATTGTATGAAGGTGGAAAAGCAAAATATATTTATATCGAATAAAATTTGTTTGTGTTTTCTTGAATTTCAAATCCTATGGTTTTGCTTGTGACTATGCCTTCATCATTGAAACAGGTTTGCTACAACTAACTCAACCACGCACTAATGCTGATCAGAAGAATTCAGCACAATATTTCATGACTCAGCGCGGGCTCGAACTCTGGACCCGCCGCTTCATAGTCTCATGTTCTACTACTTCAGCGCACAGCACCCACTAAACAACAATTTGAATGAGGAAGACATCTTCAGTACCTCATATGTATTACGACTGTATAAATTTATGCTATATGAATTTATGTTTGGAACATATTTTATCTTACAGTTTCGTTTTAAAAAGCAAATGGTAAAGAAATAAATTGCCAAAACGCAAGTTTTACAGATCGTAAAATGCTGGCCGGAGATAATTAAACAAACTTGTTGTTCTATTTTGTAGCTTTTAAGCATCTTCTGAAACAGATATGTTCATATTGCATTTTCGTTTATTTATGTGGGAACGGAAATGCAAGTTAACAAATATTACTTTAGATTATGTTATTGATATGGTTTTTTAGGGGAGTGATGGGAGATATTATAACATTTAACCTTGTCATTTTCAAAACGGCGTTGAATACTGAACATGTATTGCACATTAGTAATAACTTTTGAAAATGTTTCAGTAGATACCCATGTTGTTACACTGAACAAAAAAATTACTAAGACAATACTTATGATCTGTAGCAGTTTTTAGGCTCGTAATTCCGGAGATATGCGGATATTTATTATTTAATTAAGTTTTTTCACTTTGGGTGTCCATCCAGATATACTCTATGCGGTTTTCATATTGATTTTTCATTTTAAGCGATTGCCGAACATATTTGATCACAAATAAAAACATTATTTTCAGGGGAGACCTTTGTGAAAGTGACATTGAAGGCGAAGAAGATGGTATATCAAAAATTCAAGATGAGATTAAGATAACGCCTTTTAATATGCGGGAGGAATTGGAAGAAGGACATTTCGACAAAGATGGTCATTATCACTGGAATAAATCAAGTGACATTAAAGATAATTGGCTAGATAATATTGATTGGATCAAAGTAAGTATACGTACCAGAATTGGGTGACCAGTGGGTAACACAAAAAATAGACCACATGGGTTTTATTTTGTGTTCTGTTTAAAATAACCCAAGCGGGTTTTATTCACTTTAATTTACCTAACACCAATAAATATATTATAAAAATTATACAAAAGAATAAAAACAAGTAAAAACGTTATATTCGACCGGGTCGAATCTTAAATACCCTCCAAATATTTAGTAAGTGAATTTGATATGTTTAACTTGGTGGGACAGAGTTCCTTTATATAATATCGTACGTGAACGCCCACTAAAGGGGGCGGGGTTCAAAAATATACAATATCATGTTTTCCACAGACGAACGTATGGGCATTGCTAGACCGTCTTAGACTTCATCACAATTCTCTTTGGAGGCTATAAAAACTGTATTTTGGCGGTGTCGCTCTGGCAAGGGCTGTTGGGGAAACATTTCACCTTTGTCATAAAACTCTAAAAATAAATGCTTGGGATAATTATATACAAAATTAAAATTTCTTTTTTTTGATAGGGTCATTTAAAGGGCAAAGGGGGTCATTTTAGGGGACAAAGGAAGAAGGGGGGGGGGCGGCTGGGGCAGAAATCGGCAGTCATAAAACTAAAGATAAATGCTTGGGAAGATTATATACAAAATTTAAAAAAAAATTTTTTTTTTGTAGGGTCATTTAGGTGGCAAAGGAAGAGGGGGGGGGGTGTAGGGCAGAAATCGGCAGTCATAAAACTCTAAAGATAAATGCTTGGGATGATTATATACAAAATTTAAAAAAAAAAATTTTTGGTAGGGTCATTTAGGGGGCAAAGGAAGAGGTGGGGGTGGGAGGTAGGGCAGAAATCGGTAGTCATAAAACTCTAAAGATAAATGCTTGGGATGATTATATACAAAATTTAAAAAAAATTTTTTTTTTTGGTAGGGTCATTTAGGGGGCGAAGGGGAAATAGGGGGTAGGGCAGAGTAGTACCAAGTTTCGTCTCAGCTTCGTCATTAAAGCTTAAAAGTGTTATTTTTAAGGAATGTAGGCTTAAGTAAAACAATTTGTTAAATTTTTATGCTATTTTTGCCTATAATAACGCCCACTAAAGTGGGCGGGGTCAAAAAATATTTTTATTTTATTTAATGGATCCAAGTTTAAGGCGTTGGACCGTATTTGACATAAAAATATATCATTTGCTTAACAAAATAACCAAAAAACTTTAAAAATTATGTTGTTTTTTCTGGGTTGGTTTAGTTCTTCTTAGGGGAACTTTTTTCCCTCTTGCCCGATTTAGCCCATCTTCGAACTTAACCTGCTTTAAGTTTTAAAATATATTTATGCCAAATTTCAAGAGTCTAGCTCTTTTCGTTTGGACTGAATCGTGATTTCCACAGACGGACGGACGGACGGACGGACATGCTCAGTTCGTTTTAGATTTCATCACTGATCAAGAATATATATACTTTATGGGGTCTGAGATGGATATTTCGATGCGTTACAAACGGAATGACAAAGTGAATATGCCCTCCAAATTCTTTTTTGGAGGGTATAAAAATCATACATATGTATTTGTAAGCCCATTTGAGCATTTCGTTATTTAGTCCTAGCGGACTTGTTGCTATTTCTTATTGTAAGGAATACTATATTGTATATGCTTGTTTATGTACAAAATATTAAAGGCCTTGTTTATGAAAATTGTTTCTGATTCATAACTGGTTGATAAAACAAATGTTCACACAAAAATTTATTTTATAAGCTTCTTCTGAATAAGAAAAAAAATTTTTTCGATAAATTAGGCTGTAAATATATAATTAAAAAACTGATTTAAAATATAGAACATAGACACACACTCAAACATTTTTTTACTCAATGTTTATATTTGTATGTACGTATACATGTAGAATACCACAACGTTAGCGTTGTGACATATAAATCCGTCAATTATAAAAAAAATTATTTTGAAGTAGATAACTAATTTTGGAACAAATTTAAAAATAAGAAGATGTGTAATGGCAACATCATAGTTCCCTTGTTGTGAATTTCTGGAACTTGAAAAAACAATTTTCCACTACACATATATTTATGTACATATATAGTGAATAATCTTATCATATGACATTGTTACCGAAGTGCATTAAGTAGTTTGTTCAAATAAAACTGTAACAAGTCAATATGAAAACGGTTTATCTAGATATATTTCGGTCGGCCCGAAGATTTTGCTCCTCTATGGTTGACTAGTGTATAACGTACACATGCCTCACTAACTAAAGCTGCTGTACACAACCGTTCTTCTGCCGTGCTAAAGGATTTCTTCTATGGTATAAAGAGGTCTGACATCGCTAGGTGACCTCCGGTCAAATATCTCCTAAATGATATGTTTAAACACGTAATGGAAAACTATTTATATTCGAAACCTTTTTCATATTTTCTTATCTTCTTATTTTTCCATTATCTGTCATCCCATATTGGTAAAATAGATTTATTCCTAAATTTTTTAATGAAAAGACATTTATTGTTTATAAACAGAACACCCTATATTGACTTCCAGTTATTTTTACCTTTCCATATTATTTTAAAAATTTTAATATATTCATTTATATATTCAATATTTCGTTACACCTTTGGTGGCTTCTTTAGGAAAATGTTGAAAAATAGTGCTTATGTTTTCTTTTTTCATATAATAAAACTGGTGCCCAACTTAAGCCTGTATTTTATGAGAACAGTACAAACGAAATTTGCCAAGAAATTTTACAATTCTTTAAAAAGAAAATATAAACAAAGTGAGCATAAGACTTGATTTACTTTGCAGTTTTAATTTGTAAATCAATTGCTATGCAATGTACCTTTTATTTTGTTTCCAACCAAATAACACCATAAATGTTGTTTTAATGATATATATGTATTATAAGTCTAAACTGATCACTGTAAGTTGTTGAGTTGATTGTAGCTATACGAATTCAATTTCATTACAGCAATATGGACTCGGTATTTAATTCTTTAAGTCGGTGTTCAACACGTTGCAATACCATTGTAAACTGGGTATGTATTTTATACGCGGAATTGCACAGGTTAATGGTACAATGTGCATGAGGTATTAGTCACCTGATGATTAACCCGATCCTCAAGTAGATGCTATTAGAACAGGGCGATCATACGTAATGGGCGATTGTTCGAAAAGAAATCGCTGAACAGTTTTCAGTTGGGTCACAGTTACATATACTGCCCCGAGGAAGCTTGACAAATTTTTTGTTTTAGATGGGGGAAGAAAAATGTAACCACACTGAAATACACTGCATCCCATTTGGAAATCAAACCTAAGAGCGGGTGACCGCGACCTGTTGTTCTTCCAACTAAAACCAGAGTATGCAATAAATTAAGAGTGTAAACTTTCACAGGGGGTTTCACTTCACACCCACCAACAACAAACAAAGACTGACAGACTTAATAGAATATTAAATGATTGCGGGGAGAACAAAACAGGAATTGAAGAAAGCCTCAATAAACTGTACAACTATTCACCCAGCCGTCGGGTTTGAACGAAGGTAAGCGGCAGCACCAAATGCCTTTTCGGATGCTTTTGAAAAAAATTGTAGTTGAACTCTTTATGAAAGGTCGCCCTTAAAGCGGTAGTTTCGGAATGAATTCCGTAACTCTTGTTGCCATATATGCTGGATGAATATTATCGCTCGATGACAACAGAAGGTAATAGCCCAAGCGAGCACTTGAGCGATCAGACGTGGCTGTGCTTTTGTAATTTCTTCCACAGGAGTTAGTTTTGCTTTGATTCGAAAATAATTCGGATATCATGGTTTTAGTACATTAACCCCTTCGAAATGAAAATTTACTTCATGATCACTGCAATACTTTTTTAGTTGAAACCTTAGCTCATCCTGCATTTTAATAAGGGTGTTTAAGCGATCCGATCTTCCCAAGCCACCATCTACGTAAAAATTATCCTGTAGAAGTTTTGAGCCGTATGGATAGTTAACAGCATTATCCTCCGCTTTTTTTTTGCAAGTAACTTGTTCGTATTTGACCTAAAAGTTTTTTATGCAGCAAACTTAGTATAAAGTTAAAACAATTAAAGAAGTTAAACTATTAAAGTAATCATATTATGAGCTCGAAACGTCTTACCTTCACGCTGGATGGCCAAGAACTCATCTTGATTTAATTCTGCTGCACCCTTTTAAAAAATCGTTTAACAATAACAAAGGCACAAAAAACTTGTCTTTCATGTGGAAATGATGAAACTTGCCCGCACACTCTTTTGTTGTTCATTTTAAAGCAACCGAACCAAATGCCTTTTTGTTGGTTCTGATAGTATACACATCGGCTGACTCATAACAATAATCTTCTTTAAACTAGGAATGAATGAATTAATCATAATCAACGTTGCTCGTTTTAAGGCAATCGAACCACTACCAGGTTGAACACTTCCTTATTTTTATCATAGGTCGAATTAAACTTGTAAACTCGTCCTTTCCATTCAACACACAAAATTTTGATAAACATTGAAGTACAAAAAGCAAGAAATCATTACGTATGCATTTTTGTCATTCCTATCAACAAAGACAAGCTTTTTTATACCCTCCAAAAAACCATATGGAGGGTATATTCACTTTGTCATTCCGTTTGTAACGCAGTGAAATATCCATCTGAGACCCCATAAAGTATATATATTCTTGATCAGTGATGAAATCTAAGACGATCTGAGCATGTCCGTCTGTGGAAATGACGACTCAGTCCAAACGAAAAGAGCTAGACTCTTGAAATTTGGTATAAATATATCTGGAAGGATAGCACAGGTTAAGCTCGGAGATGGGCTCGAGATCGGGCAAGAGGGAAAAAAGTTCCCCTAAGAAGAACTAAACCAATCTCTAAAAAACAAAATAATTTCTGACGATATGAATGATATATTTTTATATTAAAGAAGGTCCAACGCAAAAATAGTGTAAAAAATTAACAAATTGTATTATTTAGGCCTACATCCCTTAAAAATAACATTTTTAAGCTTTAATGACGACATTGAGACGTAACCTGGTACTACTCCGCCCTAGCCCCTCCTCCCCCTTTGCCCCCTAAATTACCCTATCAAAATTTTTTTTTTTTAAATTTTGTATATAATTATCCCAAGCATTTATTTTTAGTGTTTTATGACAAAGGTGAAATGTCTCCCCCCACAGTCCTTGCCAGAGCGACCCTGCCAAAATACAGTTAAAGATTTTAAATTTACTTACTGAATATTGAAGGGTATTTAAAATTCGATCCGGTCGAATATAACGTTTTTATTTTCATTCACAGTGGTTTATGATGACTATTCGTGTTGTCTATGACAAAATAGGAAAATATTAATTTTATTTGCAGTTCGATATTGCAAATAATATTTATTATTATTTTTGTTTTTTTTTTATTTGTTCTCCTTTACAGTGGCGTGTGAAACTTTTTTTGTGTTATTTAATTTGTATTTTTTATTGAGAATTGAGAAACACAAATTTTCTGCAGTATAAGTAGATCTCCAGTACTTGTTCGTTTTCCATAATTATTTCACTTAATATGGCCCATATTATACTTTTTCTCTTACGCCGTGGCGACAAGGTGTAAACGTTCTTGGAAATTTGACTTAAAACTAAATTTTTACCCGTCTGCCATATTTGCATGTGTATTTCGGCGTCTGCAACTAAATTTGACCTATTAATCGGGCACTTGTTTAACAATAAAAAACAACTAAATGATCAAATTTGGCTACATACTCTCATGTGTTTCAATTTTGTAAAAAAAGACTCATAAACCACTGTGCACTTGCCCATGTGCATTCCCTTTAACTTTGTTTTTGATGAAAAAATTCAAATAAAGACCAAACCTGTAGCTCCACTCGTGTATCAATGTTCAATTGGTTATGTTGTTTGCATTGTTCGTATATCATATTGCTCCAGCCACACAGACGGCCGGTTCAAACATGTTGTTTGAGTTAATGAGAATAAGAGCGTTTGGACACGATGAACTTACTACAAGCCCTTCTCTTGCCTGTGCGATCTTCTTCATAAAATGCTTTTGTTAATTCTACTCATAATCAGAATTTGATGTGGACAGCCGAATGAATATGATTTTTAATCATCATTGAATTTTTCTTTACTCTTTAAAATGAACAAAAATTTTGCTTCTGAATAAAATCAAGAAACACCGTAATTTTATAATAGTTAAAATATAATTTAAGAGATAAAAGGAACAATTCATTATAAAAAAAATTTGTAAATAAAAATTAATGACGTGCAGTTGATGTGCCCAAAAACAAACACAGGGGCTTTTGTTCGTCACAATAAATATATTTATATATAAATATATATATATATATATATATATATATATATATATATATATATATATATATATATACATATATATATATA
>OX637533.1:68232359-68259859 GCA_951800035.1 Linnaemya tessellans | reverse complement strand
TCTTGAATGTATATATGAATTGATTGCTGAATCCTCGGTAAACTATCCTTATTAAAAACATTCAAGATATTCTTTGTAGAGTTCCTGATAAAGTTTGGGATGATTCCAGCATTCCTGCATTTTATCAAAAAAGTTATTGATGATCTTGCCCGTACAATTTTGTTCCTAAGTGATTTGACCTGATTGATGAATCTCCTGGTTTGAAAATTTTTCTTTAGAATATTATATTCCATGTTGACGTGCTCTCCTTTATAAATGTTGATTTATTTTTATTGACCTTATCAGTTTATTGTAATATTTATCAAGCTTGTGGTCGTTTTTTATAATATATTATTTCTTATAATTTTTATTCGATATTTCGTTAACAGCTTGTTAACATCTTCAGGAAATAAAAATTATTAAAATTTTATACATAGAAAAATGGTTTTGAAACATGACATGAAAAATTATTCAAAATATTTGTTTTTCAAATACAATAACATAAATAATTTTTTCAACATTAACAATTTATAGCAAAATACAATTTTTCAACATTAACAATTTATAGTAAAATACAATTATTTTGCTTTCAACATTAAGAAATTATAATAAAAATCTTATAAGAAAATTATTTTTTATATATGTATAACATGAAAAAACTTATACATAGTATAAATTAGGCGCATATAATTAATTTTTTTTTTTTTTTTTTTTTTTTTTTATATAAAACATAAACGTACATAAAGGAACATAAATATGTATATATACAAATGTACATACTCATATGCATACGTACACACATACACATATACATACGAACACACACATATATATATATACACGTACATACGTACACATACATACACCCATACATACACACACACACATATATATATATATATATATATATATATATATATATATATATATATATATATATATATACATACATATACACATACATGTACATACACATACACACATACATCCATACATACATACATATACACATATAGATACACATACATATACATATATACACACATATATATACCTAAAATTATAATAATAATAACAACACCAATAATATAATACAATAAATTATCCCTAGCAAATAATATATAGTTAATATACACAATTAAATTATGTAAATCTGCAATTTTTACTAACTAAATGTCTATAACTCTGTGCTAATTTTTCTGTATCTGTTTTAAAATTTATTCTGTGTGATGATGGTGTGTTTATTATTTCTAACATTTCTAACATTAATCTACGTTTATAGTTATTTTCTGTGTTTAATATTGAAACATTTTCAAAATCTGGAAAATGATATGATTTAGAACAATGGGAAGATAAAGCTGTTTTTTGTGAATTTATATTCCTATATTTTTGATCTGATTTATGACCTGCTATCCTAGTTTTTAATTTATTTTTGGTCGTACCTACATATACTTTATCACAATTCTCTATATCATTACCCTTGCATGGTATTTTATATACTAAATTTGATCTATCCCATTTTTCAATTTTATCTTTAGTTTTACTAAATAGTCTGTTTAATGTATTACACGTTCTATGAGCTATTCTATATTTATCTGTATCATAAATTCTAGATTTTGTTAACCTTTCTGAAATTCCTGGTATGTATGTTAAAGATTTAAATAATTTTTGTTCTGTATTATTATTATTAGTACTTTCTGTTCTTCTATTTCTATATTGTGATATTAATTTATTAATTATGTGATTTGGAAAATTGTTATTTTCTAATATATTTATAACCTTCTTCTTATTGCTATTGTGAAATTGTTTATCACTTATATTTAGAACCCTTTCTATAAAATTCCTAGCTGTGTTTATAATAATATGTCTACTATGTTTTGAATAGTAGTTAATCATCCTTCCCGAAGCTGTAGGTTTCTGGAACCAATCTATTATCAATTTATTACCTTTCCTAATAACTAGAGTATCTAAATAAGAAAGTTTTAAGTCATTTTCCTTTTCAACTGTAAATTTAATGTTGGAATTAAATTGATTTAATGTTGATAACATATTATCTATCTCAGATGTATGAAGGATGCAAAATAAGTCATCTACATATTTTGTCACTATTTTAGGTTTTATATTAAGTTTTTGAATTGATATGTCTAATAATTCCTCCATTACTATATCTGCTATTATTGGAGATGCTGGTGATCCCATAGGAAGACCCCTTTGCTGCATATATATTTTGCTATTATATTGAAAATACCTATTATCTTCTATACAAAACTTTAAAATACGCAAAAATAAACATTTTTCAATCTGTGTATACCTTCTTATCATTTCCCATTTGTTTTCAATTGTATTAATTGCAAAATCAATAGGTACACTTGGGAATAGGGAAACTACATCAAAAGAAATTAAGCTTTCATTATCAGATATATGTTGATTCCTAATTTTATTCACAAATTCTATTGAATTTTTAATATTATATTTAGAATCCTTAGTAATATTTTTTAAAATATTTGTAATATATCTGCATAATTCATATGAGGGTGAATTTATAAAAGAACATATAGGTCTTAATGGAAAATTGTCTTTATGAATTTTTGGTAACCCATATATACGAGGAGCAACTGCAACATTTGTCTTTAGCTTATTCTTATCATTAGAAGTTATAATTTCTTTCTTAAATAATTCTTCAACTATATCATTATTGATTTTTTGGTATTTGGTTGTTGGATCTCTATTAATAAGATGATAATTTGTAATATCTCCTACAATGTTATTGATTCTTAAATCATAATCCTGTTTACTAATGGCTACAGTTACATTGCCCTTATCTGCATTTAGAACAAGTATATCTTTGTTTTCCTTTAAGAAATTACTAGCTTTCTTTGCTTTATCTAATATAAACTTATCTCTATTTGTCAACTGTATTTTATTTAAATGGTTATCAATAACCGTAGTTAATCTATTTCTTGCTATCTCTTGTTCTTCTTTATTATTTAAAGTCTGTACTAAGTCCTCTCCCTCTGATATTACTTTTAAAATAGGAATTTCATATTTTTTACTAGGTAGAGCGTGTTTTTGTCCAAGTGAAAGTATCCATTGAATATCCTTAGGTATGTCAGTGTTAGTCTTGTTTATAAACCACTTTTCATTTAATTTTATACCTAATTCTTTTTCTTGCAACTTTTTCAATTTATCAAATTTATTTCTATGTGTAATATTTACCTTTTTCTTTTGTAAAACAGCCAAATGTTCCTCAAAGTATAAAAATTCAACCATTTCCTCCAATGAAAAATATACCTCCAAATTTTTAATAATTGTTTCCCTTTCTTTTTGAAAATGTTTCAATATATCGTGTTTTTCTTTTATCGCTAGCCTTAACATTTTATTATGTAAATCTTGAATGTATATATGAATTGATTGCTGAATCCTCGGTAAACTATCCTTATTAAAAACATTCAAGATATTCTTTGTAGAGTTCCTGATAAAGTTTGGGATGATTCCAGCATTCCTGCATTTTATCAAAAAAGTTATTGATGATCTTGCCCGTACAATTTTGTTCCTAAGTGATTTGACCTGATTGATGAATCTCCTGGTTTGAAAATTTTTCTTTAGAATATTATATTCCATGTTGACGTGCTCTCCTTTATAAATGTTGATTTATTTTTATTGACCTTATCAGTTTATTGTAATATTTATCAAGCTTGTGGTCGTTTTTTATAATATATTATTTCTTATAATTTTTATTCGATATTTCGTTAACAGCTTGTTAACATCTTCAGGAAATAAAAATTATTAAAATTTTATACATAGAAAAATGGTTTTGAAACATGACATGAAAAATTATTCAAAATATTTGTTTTTCAAATACAATAACATAAATAATTTTTTCAACATTAACAATTTATAGCAAAATACAATTTTTCAACATTAACAATTTATAGTAAAATACAATTATTTTGCTTTCAACATTAAGAAATTATAATAAAAATCTTATAAGAAAATTATTTTTTATATATGTATAACATGAAAAAACTTATACATAGTATAAATTAGGCGCATATAATTAATTTTTTTTTTTTTTTTTTTTTTTTTTTATATAAAACATAAACGTACATAAAGGAACATAAATATGTATATATACAAATGTACATACTCATATGCATACGTACACACATACACATATACATACGAACACACACATATATATATATACACGTACATACGTACACATACATACACCCATACATACACACACACACATATATATATATATATATATATATATATATATATATATATATATATATATATATATACATACATATACACATACATGTACATACACATACACACATACATCCATACATACATACATATACACATATAGATACACATACATATACATATATACACACATATATATACCTAAAATTATAATAATAATAACAACACCAATAATATAATACAATAAATTATCCCTAGCAAATAATATATAGTTAATATACACAATTAAATTATGTAAATCTGCAATTTTTACTAACTAAATGTCTATAACTCTGTGCTAATTTTTCTGTATCTGTTTTAAAATTTATTCTGTGTGATGATGGTGTGTTTATTATTTCTAACATTTCTAACATTAATCTACGTTTATAGTTATTTTCTGTGTTTAATATTGAAACATTTTCAAAATCTGGAAAATGATATGATTTAGAACAATGGGAAGATAAAGCTGTTTTTTGTGAATTTATATTCCTATATTTTTGATCTGATTTATGACCTGCTATCCTAGTTTTTAATTTATTTTTGGTCGTACCTACATATACTTTATCACAATTCTCTATATCATTACCCTTGCATGGTATTTTATATACTAAATTTGATCTATCCCATTTTTCAATTTTATCTTTAGTTTTACTAAATAGTCTGTTTAATGTATTACACGTTCTATGAGCTATTCTATATTTATCTGTATCATAAATTCTAGATTTTGTTAACCTTTCTGAAATTCCTGGTATGTATGTTAAAGATTTAAATAATTTTTGTTCTGTATTATTATTATTAGTACTTTCTGTTCTTCTATTTCTATATTGTGATATTAATTTATTAATTATGTGATTTGGAAAATTGTTATTTTCTAATATATTTATAACCTTCTTCTTATTGCTATTGTGAAATTGTTTATCACTTATATTTAGAACCCTTTCTATAAAATTCCTAGCTGTGTTTATAATAATATGTCTACTATGTTTTGAATAGTAGTTAATCATCCTTCCCGAAGCTGTAGGTTTCTGGAACCAATCTATTATCAATTTATTACCTTTCCTAATAACTAGAGTATCTAAATAAGAAAGTTTTAAGTCATTTTCCTTTTCAACTGTAAATTTAATGTTGGAATTAAATTGATTTAATGTTGATAACATATTATCTATCTCAGATGTATGAAGGATGCAAAATAAGTCATCTACATATTTTGTCACTATTTTAGGTTTTATATTAAGTTTTTGAATTGATATGTCTAATAATTCCTCCATTACTATATCTGCTATTATTGGAGATGCTGGTGATCCCATAGGAAGACCCCTTTGCTGCATATATATTTTGCTATTATATTGAAAATACCTATTATCTTCTATACAAAACTTTAAAATACGCAAAAATAAACATTTTTCAATCTGTGTATACCTTCTTATCATTTCCCATTTGTTTTCAATTGTATTAATTGCAAAATCAATAGGTACACTTGGGAATAGGGAAACTACATCAAAAGAAATTAAGCTTTCATTATCAGATATATGTTGATTCCTAATTTTATTCACAAATTCTATTGAATTTTTAATATTATATTTAGAATCCTTAGTAATATTTTTTAAAATATTTGTAATATATCTGCATAATTCATATGAGGGTGAATTTATAAAAGAACATATAGGTCTTAATGGAAAATTGTCTTTATGAATTTTTGGTAACCCATATATACGAGGAGCAACTGCAACATTTGTCTTTAGCTTATTCTTATCATTAGAAGTTATAATTTCTTTCTTAAATAATTCTTCAACTATATCATTATTGATTTTTTGGTATTTGGTTGTTGGATCTCTATTAATAAGATGATAATTTGTAATATCTCCTACAATGTTATTGATTCTTAAATCATAATCCTGTTTACTAATGGCTACAGTTACATTGCCCTTATCTGCATTTAGAACAAGTATATCTTTGTTTTCCTTTAAGAAATTACTAGCTTTCTTTGCTTTATCTAATATAAACTTATCTCTATTTGTCAACTGTATTTTATTTAAATGGTTATCAATAACCGTAGTTAATCTATTTCTTGCTATCTCTTGTTCTTCTTTATTATTTAAAGTCTGTACTAAGTCCTCTCCCTCTGATATTACTTTTAAAATAGGAATTTCATATTTTTTACTAGGTAGAGCGTGTTTTTGTCCAAGTGAAAGTATCCATTGAATATCCTTAGGTATGTCAGTGTTAGTCTTGTTTATAAACCACTTTTCATTTAATTTTATACCTAATTCTTTTTCTTGCAACTTTTTCAATTTATCAAATTTATTTCTATGTGTAATATTTACCTTTTTCTTTTGTAAAACAGCCAAATGTTCCTCAAAGTATAAAAATTCAACCATTTCCTCCAATGAAAAATATACCTCCAAATTTTTAATAATTGTTTCCCTTTCTTTTTGAAAATGTTTCAATATATCGTGTTTTTCTTTTATCGCTAGCCTTAACATTTTATTATGTAAATCTTGAATGTATATATGAATTGATTGCTGAATCCTCGGTAAACTATCCTTATTATCCTGTACGGCGAGATGCTCTAATATACATACATATACGAGCCCTAACCACTATTAATTCGTACACTGAGCATTTTTCATGAATGTGCTATTAATATATGTGTATTTTCGAAACTATAATGACTACACAAAAAAGTTTATACTTTTCTTAAAGAACATTTCATTCTCTCTAGACATACATTATAAAAGTTACATATTAAAAAAAGAACTTTTTGAAAAACAAACAAAAACGAAAGTTCATTATTTTAAACAAAAATATTGTGACCACTATTAATTCGTACAGTCGCCAATTTTCATACTTGAATTTTTTTACGCCACCTTTGTTTTTTAAAACGGTCTCGACCCGCTTTGGCATGGTACTGACTAGTTTTTGGCAGTCTTCTGGGGTTATCGAGTTCCAAATTTCCTGAATTTTGGACTTTAACCCGTCAACAATCCGTCGGGGTCCATTTCGAAGTTTTCTTTTCATAATAGCCCACAAATTTTCTATCGGATTAAGGTCTGGACTAGAAGATGGCCAATCCAGGGCCGCGATTCCATTTTCCTGAAGCCACTTTTTCGTTTTCTTTTGCAGTATGGGAAGAAGCACCATCCGGTTTGAATATGTATTCCCCGCAGTCTGTTAATTTCGATGCCGATGGTATCAGATTTTCTTCCAGGATTTTTATATATTTGTCTGCATTTACAATTCCATCTATGAAATGGAGCTGACCGACACCTTTTGAGGACATACATCCCCATACCATAACGCTAGCTTTAAACTTGACTGTACGCTTTAAGCAGTCTTTGTTGTATGCCACGGTGCTTTTACGTATTGCCCATTTTCTTGCATCACTAACACTTACATCAAACTTGGATTCGTCGCTAAAGATAATGCTGTCCCATTGCCGTTGTACCCAAGAGCGTCTCTCCTTAGTCCATAATAGACGCTTTTTCATTTGAAGTGCGGTAAGAAATGGATTTTCCTTGACCCAAAAAAAATTATATAAATTATCAAGTTGATTTCGAAATACCGGGTTAATCTTTAACTTACTTTATAAAAATTATAACCTATGATTTTCATTTGCAGTCGGGTCCACTCACGTTTTACGTCCAATTCCAATTGCTTCAGACCATTTTAAGGCTATATCCCGAACTGTGCTTCGACGATTTAGTTTAATGATATTTACTAAACCTCTTGTATCGCGATGACTTATTCTGGAAGTCCGGCCTTTGTTTGAAACATTATTGCTGAAATTTTCTTATTTCATATTTTCTAACAATACTTTGTATTGTAGATCTTGGGATTTTAAGGTCGGTCGATATCTGCCCATATGTCATTCCCGATTTGAATTTATCGACGATTAAAATTCGAATTTCCTCACAAACAGGTTTACCACGGGCCATTTTTTAAAAATTATGAAAATTATTTTAACTATTAATTTTTTTGTCTCCTTTACATTCCTATTCTCTTATACATTTAAAATTTTTGTTTGCATTTTGATTTTTTATTTAGCTTGAGCGTAATTAATACACTGAACGAATTAATAGTGGTCAAATAATTTTTAATAAATAATAAAGGCCTTTTAGTTTAGTTAATTTTTTTAATATTTTGATGCAGAACTTAAGAATATTTCTAAATCCGTTTATAGAAAATAAAACGACCTTTCAGAAAAGTATAAGCTTGTTGGTGTAATTAACATAATTGAATCTTTATTTTCGCGTTTAGTGCTAAAGAGCGAAAAAATAACTGGTGTACGAATTAATAGTGGTTAGGGCTCGTATATCTATATATATGTATATAAATATATATATATATATATATATATATATATATATATATATATATATATATATATATATATATATATTAAAAAATAAATAGTGTTTGCTGGGATCAAGTCAGCTCCAATAAATCACCTGTAAAGTCTGTACTCAAAGTGTAAATACCTGCATAAATCGTTAGATCGTGCGAAGCGGCTTATAAGTATCAAGTTGCGCTGTTGTTTTCCTCCACAAAAAAGTGACTTTATAAGTTAATTGAAATTTAATTTCTTTTATTATTTCACTGGAAGTTTGGTTGTTTATGCTTGTTGTATAAAATTACTCAAAGCAAGACGAACTAAATAGATAGGTAATATAAAAGCAAATATCTACAGCTGTTTCATTCTATCATAATACTGGCAATACTGCACGACAGTTGAATTATCACTACTTATTCACTGCAATACCCCTGGTTGTTAATTGTAAACTGCATTACCATTTATCACTACCCAGTGAGCAAAAGTAATTGCATCGGATTATTTATAAAAACTAAAAATTATATACATATATTTGATTGTTTCATCGTTAATTCCCAAGATGGCATGCTTAAAAAAGGGATGTACTTTAGAAGGATCGGATGATAGAATGATAATCTGTTGGTTATGTCACGGTTCATACCATTTTAAGTGCGTTGGTATTTTTGGCTTAGTGGGCGAGTCAATAGCTAAAAACAAAAACGTTCATTGGCGTTGTAATAGTTGCCAGAAAGTCAGTGTTGAATTTTTTAAATTCTTCCAGAGCACTAAAAACAATTTCCTGCAAATCCAGAATAACCTTGGCCATTTAAATGAACAAATTAATGAATATGGAAAACTTTTTAGTGACTTTAAAACTTTAGATAGTTTACAATCACCATCCACAATTCGCCGCAAAAGCCCCAGGTTGTTGAATAAAGATAACAATACGATTAATGACGGATCCAGTTTAACAAAAAATTCGCCTCCTAGAACAACTATGCCTAATGCCTCAGATAATGTTGGTAACATTATTCATGTCAACGATATGAATAATGATCGGATCTACTCATCAACGGCCGTGCCTCTAAATAATGCTTCAAAATCTCTAAGCCCCGCTCAATTAAGTAATTTTGATGTCTCAACTCCAGTCCTTTTAACCTCAATAGCGAGCTCGTCTACAGTTCTTAATCAAAATATAACTGATACGTCAACAGCCCCAAGGGAGTTGCGTACGATTCCTCCGAAAAAACCATATTTGCTACACGTTTCGCATCGGATACAAAAGCTGAAGATATGAAATGGTATATTCAAAGGAAATTTGAAAATTGCTCACCACAGGATATTCTCGTTTTTAAAATAAACTCTAGAAATAGAGTATCATTCAAAATAATTGTACCGGAGGTACTGTTTCAGCAAATTGTTAGTCAAGAGTTTTGGCCTAAGAATGCTTTAGTACGTGAATTCATTTATAAAGATGATAATAATGCTCGCATACCTAATTTAGTGCATCCCAACCCAAAAAACTAATATCTATTTTATACCAAAATGTCAGAGGTATTAATTCAAAATTGTCATCGATTTACCGAAACAGCTTTGGATATGACAACGATATTATAGCATTCACTGAAACCTGGCTTAATAGTAAAATTAATAATACCGAAATTATGTGTTCCAGATACCAAATTTTCAGAAAAGATAGAGAAAGTTGTCAAACAGCCAATAATATTGTAAAAAAATCGGGTGGTGGTGTTTTAATTGCTGTCTCAACTATGTTTTCGTCGGAAGAAATTATACTGCATGATTTTTTGCACATTGAGTTTATATGCATATTAGTGAAAATACATAAACAGCTTATGTATATTATTTGCTTGTATATTCCTCCTAACTCGCAATATTCTATCTATGAGGATTACCTAAAAGCTATAAATGTTATTGCAGATAAAGTAAATTCAAATGATCTTATACTTGTGCTGGGAGATTTTAATATGCCAAATGTGTCCTGGATATCTGTTTCTGTAAAGGTCGATCAACTATTACGAATCTCTTAGAATTAACAACCTTAGTTAACGATGGATTTGTCACTGGCAAACAAACAGATGTCATCTTTTTGATTTTAGTAAGGCCTTTGATAAGGTGAATCACAACTTACTTATTCATAAGCTTGATCGAATTGGATTTGGAACGTCTCTAATAAAATGGATCGAATCTTATTTGAAGAACAAAATGCAGTGTGTCAAGTTCCGCAATATGCTCTCTACTGATATAAATGTTATATCAGGTGTGCGTCAGGGTAGTCATCTCGGCCCACTTTTATTTACTTTATTTATTAATGATCTTCCATCCGCTGTTGAAAACTCAAATATACTAATGTATGCAGATGACGTAAAGTTATTCTTATCGTTTGACTCTATTGACCAACAGTTGCGTCTCCAAGCTGACATTATACACTTAACCACTTGGTGCGCTAATAATTTAATGAAGCTAAATGTGAAAAAGTGCAAATACATGATTTTCTCAAGAACAACTCCAATCAATGGACTCCATAAAATGAATAATGTTTTTCTTGACCAAGTGGATTCATTTAATGACTTGGGAGTTATTTTAGATAAAAAACAGGACTTCAGGTGCCATATAACTTCGACTATTAACAAAGCTACTGGTGATCTGGGTTTAATTAAATGCTGGGCTAAGGAGTTCTCTGACCCTTACACAACCAAGATGTTATTTACTACTTTAGTTCGCCCAATACTTGAATACGTATCTGTTGTATGGGACCCACAATATCTTTCACATTCAAATAAAATAGAGTCAGTACAAGTGCAATTCTTATTATTTTGTCTTCGTGGTCTTCCTTGGAACTCTAATATAAGATTACCATCTTACGAGAGACACCTAGAACTTCTTAAGCTCCCAACCTTAAAGAGCCGTCGGCAAATGCTAAATGTTACCTTTCTGCTGAAATTAATAAACGGCTGCGTCACATCTCAATTTCTCCTGAGCAAAATAAACTTTAATATACTCAATCGTCCAACAAGGTATTATAGCTTCTTGAGAATTAAGTTTTACACTACAAACTATAGTAACTTCGATCCCTTTCGGAGAATTTGCAGTGATTTTAATAGTCTTTACATTTGTATCGATTTCAACAAAAGTATTGATGTCGTAAAAAATGATATAATTTTACATCTTAACTCATTACAAAATTAATTATAAATAAATTTTTAATTTGTTAAATCGACATTTGTTAAAGCCATATTTTTTGTTTTTGCTGTAATTTGTCTTGTTACTATTAAAACAAAGCTTTATAGATTCCATTTATATATGTATGTAACTATCATTTCTGAAACATTGTTATGTTTTAATTGTATCAGTCTGTAAGGATTAATCCATAGACTAAATAAATAAATAAATAAAAAAAAATAAATATATATATAGATATAGATATATATATATATATATATATATATATATATATATATATATGTATATACATATATCGTCCCCTTAATAGAAATAGTGTACACGCATATTATTTTTTTATTGCATAATAAGAATCTACATAACCGATCCTATATGTGGTCAAAATTTGGTGAAGCTCTACTTCTACAAAGTGGGTCAAAAGATCGATTGAAATAATAGCTTATAATTTCGTGTTTGAAAATTTTCGTAAATAGTTGTGTAAATGAATGTTACGGTGTTTTAGTGAGCTGTTTCTCGGAATATAATTTCAAAACACACACGCTACATGTTAAGTAAAGCACAGCCAACAACAACCATGACCAGATGCTTCGGGAAGTTACCAGCCGACGTCACTTTGCTACATATAGTCGCTGCCAGAGATCAGCGGGACTAGTGAGATTTTACATCTAGACGTTTTAACATCGCTAAGTGCTAAATAAAGTGTTGCCGCATTATATTTCTAAAATTAATTGTCTGTGTTTTTGATTTGATGCAATTAAACGAATCCTTGAAGGATAAGTAAACAGCTTTTTTACGAATAGGTCTAAAAAATTAACAATTGGTGTCAGAAGTGGGATTGCTAAAATAATTAAAAGGACTTTGCAATTTAAGGAAAAAAGGACATTAAAAAAATACAATAATAATAAAATTATAATAAATAATCATGAAATGTGATGAGCTAAAAGTTGAACAGCTAAAAAAGGAGCTTAGTAAGCTGGAATTGCCAACAGCAGGTAACAAGGCCGAACTACAGAAGCGGCTGATAGATGAGTTTAAGCATCGCGGCATGTACATCGGGACATACGAGTTTGAAGACAAAGACGATGTAGGGTTATGTGCTCCTGTTACGACCAGCACCATGGACATAAATTCAATGTTCGCTGCTATGATGATCCGGATAAAAGGAATCAGTGATGCACAATCTGAAATAAAACAGAACTCTCAGCAGATGCAGGAGGCATCAAAGATCAGCTCTGAAAAGCTTGTAGCCGAAATACAGGGAGTGGAAACAAAAGGAGTCAAATAGAGCCACGAACGAGAGCTGGCAGATAAAGTCCAACATCTAGAAAGCGGTAGCCTGGAACAGCATGCAAAAGAGTTCGAAGAGAAATTGCATGCTCTGGAGGACAAAATGCATAACCTTGAGTGTAGTAGCGGTGCAGTACAAGCAGTTGCGGAGGTTTCTGCGCGAATAAAAGCGCCATGCTTTGACGGCAGAAATGGATGGGATGCTGATTTTGTCTTTAAAGGGTACAGCCGCAGAGGTACTTGAAACCGTGCCGTAAGCAGCAGAAAACCCTATAATGAAATAATGGCAGCGTTGCAGCGCAAGTATGGTGGTGAGCACAGGCGTGATTTATACAGAATGGAGTTGCGGTGTAGAGTTCAGAAGCCTAACGAGTCTCTACAAGATTTTGCAATGGAAATCGAGCGTTTAGTGCAGCTCACATATCCAAGCGAGAGTCACCCGTTCTTGGACCACTTTAAAACTGAGGCCTTCGTTAACGGCATTCGCGTTTCTGATGTGAAACTGGCTGTGTGCGCTACACAGAAATACACTTTCACTGAAACTGTTTCATTTGCGCTGGCTAAAGAGACTGCAAGGATGATTTTCAAGCCACAGATATGTAAGGTGCGGAATGTGGAGGTTTTGTCCGAGGAGGATAATTTTTTTTAGTATATTTTATTATTAGGTCAATAGATATTTACATTTTTACTGACTAAAATATGAATAACTGAACAATATTACAAATATAAAAATAATTGGTTTAACAATTTAGATATAAAGTAAGATTTCTTTTCAGGACGTTATTACTCTCAGATAAGTTAATAAGGTGATAACATTTATTAAAGTTGACACATGCACGACGAAAAGAATCATTAGCATATACAGAACGGTAATATTTTAATGACAAGAGTTCAAAATTGCGAGTAGGTCTTGCAGGAACGTTGAAGTTTATTTGTTTAAGCAGGAAACTCCGAATCATCATCGCCATGAATCAGGCCCAGCATCGAATAAAGCGCTCAGCATCGATCGGCGACTTTTTAGAGTAGGCAATTTTATTAAAGCAAGTCTACGATGATATGGTGGCAGGACATAGGAATTCCAACCAAGACCACGGAGACAGAAAATTGAAAATTGTTTTTGTACTGATTCAATACTATTAACATGAATAGAATAACAAGAGAAGTATATAAAAGTTTTGTTATGTAAGGATCAAGAAATTCCTTAAAGGGCTATTAGACACGCATACTTGTCTGCAGACATGTGCGATGGCATACCAAATCTCACTGTCTAATAGCATGTACATATGTCGAGTACATCAGACATGTATGTTGGTTTTCAAAAATGTTTGATTTTCTGATGTCTGTCGCATACCAACATACTCGTCTAATACCGTGTCTGTCATACTTCATATAAAAATTCAGTTTGCTTGTTGACGCTGCTGTGTGCTAATCGGAAAGTAAAAAAAAAGGTATTTGTCGGAAAGTAAAATAAGGTATTGGTAACATTATTTTTTGGGAAGAATTCAATCAACACTATAAAAGCCTGTTGTAATTGTGGTAAATAAAATCAGATTATAACACAATAAGCAATAAAAATTATTGGATACAATAAATTAAAAGACAAATTAATAAAAATAGATTGTAATAGTATTTCATTGATAACCATAGCCGTTACAACTTTCCGATTCATTGCCATGCTTTCGCTTTAAAAATTTCTGTGTACTGAAGTATGCCGTCAGTGTTCGACAGTGTAATAGCAAAACACAAAGTATGCCATCGTACATGTCTGCAGACAAGTATGCGTGTCTAATATCCCTTTTAGACCAGCATTTCATAAATCCAAGTACCCCATAGGTTTCATTTACCATTATGGAGATGTGATCTCGAAAGTTAAGCCTATGATCTAACAGTATGCCAAGATCCAATATGGTCTGAACTTTATCTAAGATATCGTTGTCTATATGATGATAGGTCTCAATCGGAACGTGTCGGAAAAATGACATGTGCTTACATATCTTTATATTTAACTTCAATAAATTCAATTTGCACCACTGCGAAAAGTTCTGAAAATCAGCTCTCAGTAAATTATGTCCATTAATATCGTTAAAAGATTTCAAAATTTTAACATCATCGGCATACATTAGTACATTAGAATCCACAACAACGGTTGGAAGATGATTGATGAATAAAGTAAACAGAATTGGACCCAAGTGACTTCCTTGAGGAACACCAGAATGGACTTCAATGATTTTTGATAAAGAATTTCCAAACTTGACTTGTTGAGTTCTTTGTGAAAGATAAGAGTTTAGCCATTTTAAAGCAGAACACTTGAAGCCCATAAGCGATAATTTGTGCAATAAAAGATTGTGGGTAACTTTATCAAACGCTTTACGAAAATCGGTGTATATCGCGTCAGTTTGCATTTTATTTGTAAAACCTTCATTGACAATAGTTGTGAGTTCTAAGACATTTGTTGTTGTTGATCGGGATCTACGAAATCCATGTTGACAGGGTGTTAAAATGGAAGATATTTGATGATGTAAGTAATCAGTAAGAATCTTCTCTAGAAGTTTCGGAATTGCATTAATTTTGGCGATACCTCTGTAATTGGATACATCAGTTTTACTGCCATTTTTGAATAAATGAACTATATACGATATCTTCCACACTGATGGCACATAACATGATTTAATAGATTTGTTAAATAAAGTAGTAAGAGGTGCAGACAGTATTGTAGCGCAGTTTTTAAGGATACAGCTAGGTATACCATCAGGACCTGGGGTAGACAAGTTTTTGAGCGACTTTAAGTTTGAAAATACAGTGTCGCTATTTATAAACGGTAAGTAAATTCCAGATGAATGAGTTGTAGCATAAGGATAAGTTGTAGCGCTATCATAGGACTTGGTAGAATAAGTTGTTGAAAAGAAGTCAGCAAATATATTGTTTATTGAGACATCGTCATTAGCAGTCAAATAACCAAACTTCAAGTGCTTTGGATAACCTGAAGATCGGCGCTTGGAATTAACAAAATTATAGAAAGATTTAGGGTTTGTTTTTATATTGCGTTTAATACGACTTATATAATTATTGTATGCAAATTTGTTAGCAGTATTGTATTCAGATCTTGCTACAGCATATTTACGAAAATCATCAGTAGCACCACTTCTCTTATATATATATTTGGTAGCGATTGATAAGGAATTTAATGGTGATTCCTTAGATGGGATTCTTGATAGGGCATCGGCCACTACATTCATGTTTCCTGGCTTGTAACAAAGTTCATAATTGTATTCCTCAAGAATAGATTTCCACCTTTTCATCTTGCTATTATTGTTCTTATTGCTGAGAGCGTAGGTCAGCGGCTGATGATCCGTGTGAATTTTCGTGACCCATACAGATAGTTCCTAAGAGTGTTTAGTGCCCATATAATAGCTAACATTTCTTTTTCGTTAGCAGCATAATGCTCTTCAGTTTTGTTTAACGTTCGGGAAATAAATGCGATGGGTTTTCCGCACTGCGACAAAGATTTCAACTTTGGATGATTTGTTCTTGGAGGTTCGACCTCCTTCCCCTCTTAAAAGGGATGTCAGGGGTTTGGCTAACTTTGCGTAGTCCTTAATAAAACGCCGGTAGTACCCTGACATACCAAGAAAACTACGGAGTTCTTTAAGTGTTTTAGGTTGCGGAAAATTTTTAATAGCTTTAACTTTTTCTGGGTTGGTTTTTACGCCCTGACTTGTAATGATATGACCTAGAAATTCTACTTCTTTCTTAAAGAAGTTACATTTATCCAATTGAACTTTCATATTGGATTCTTCTAATGCTGCAAATATATTTTTTATGTGCTCAAAATGATCATCTTCTGTTTTGCTGAATATAATGTTGTCGTCTATATAAACATAGCAGCATTTTCCTATGTATTTACGTAAAATATCGTCAAGTGCACGCTGGAAGATCGATGGTGCATTCTTGAGTCCAAACGGTAGACGTGTAAATTCGTATTTTCCATTGTTTATGCTAAACGCTGTTTTCTCCATATCGGATTTTTTTAGTGGAATCTGATGAAAACCACTTTTGAGGTCTAATACTGAAAAGTAATTACTAGTGCCAAGTTGAGAGATTACTTCTGTAATCTCAGGTATTGGGTATCTGTCTGCTATGGTGATTGAGTTTAATTTTCTATAATCTATTACCATGCGATACTGTTTATTTCCAGCTGAATCAGCTTTCTTAGGCACAATCCAAACTGGAGAATTATATGGCGATCTCGATTGCCTTATAATTCCGTCGTTTAATAACGTTTTTACTTGACTTTCAACCTCTGCTTTAAGCGACGCAGGGTAAGGATAAAATCGCGTGCAAACTGGAGAATCAGTTGTGGTTCTTATTTCGCCCACAACTTTTGTGGTATAAGTAAGCTTTTCATCTGGCTCACAAAAAAGATTAGGAAGAACCGTTAGTATTTTCCTCATCTTTTCTTTTTGTTCTGGGGACATGTTACCCTCTTTAATATTTATGGCATTAACATGTTGAGTGGGGAGTTGTTTAAGATGAACCTTGAATCCGTTTTTTAATATCATGTAATGCTTATGTGTATAAATAGTAGCCTTTAGATCTCTTAGAGTATCATTACCTAAAATACCGTCGAATGTTTCCAATGAGGGCATTAAATAAAATTTTATTTCTTCATCAATTTTAAAAAGTTTTGCGTAAGTATGTTCAATAATTTTGATATCTCCAACGATTGATTTTGCAAAAAAGTGGTTTTCATTAGGGATACGTTTCTTGACTAAATTTGGTTTAATATAATTCTTACTACAGCCTGTGTCAACTAAAAATTTTAAAATGTTGCCGCTCTCCGTTTTCACCTCAAAGTAGGGCAATGAAGAGCTAATCATGCTAAAAAATGGATATCACTGGGCTCTCCATATTGCATATTGTCATCATCGTCTTGGGTGCTTCCCACTTTTCCTGTGTCTAAGTGGTATGTTCTCTGATTTTTGAATTTTTGTTCTTTTTCCCATTGGTTTGCCCTTTTACCGAAAAGTTGATTTTGGTGGGGTCTATTCATATAGTTTACGCGGTGTGATCGTAAACTCTGATCCACATCCATTGGCTCCGGCCGAGGTTGTGGTTTTGGTGGACGAGGGGGATTACTATTCGCTCGATTTTTTTGCTGGAAAGTATTGTTCCAAGGTTGGCTTGGACGTGGAATATAAGCTAAATGGGGATAAAATGTTTTATTTTGTGCGTTCCCTAAATTACGTTTCGGTGGCAATTGTGGAGATTGATTTCTTCTTGCGTTACTGGCATGGCTTGCACGAAAGTTTTGATTTTCTAGTTTTAAGCACAAGTGAAGTGCCTGAGGTAAATCAGTAGGTTCTCTTATTCCTAACAGTCGTGGCAAGTCGCCATTAAGACCTCTTATAAATGTATCTAAGGCCTTATCTCTATATGATCGTGTCATAAGGTTTAACGATTCATTACCCATTTCGAGGCATCCTAATTTGTTCAATATCAGGGAAAGATGAGTATAAACTTGTTGATAGAATTCTTGAATGCTTTCCTTTCCTTGAACTAAAGTCGTCATCTGGTATTCCAGGGTAGATAGGTGACGCTTGTCGCCGTAATGCGTTGTTAAGCATTGTGAAATTGCCCGCCAGTTCAAAGGTGTATTGTATGATTCCAATGCCACGTCGGCATTGCCGGTTATTTTATTTCTTATTACGCTCAGTATTCCATAATACTTAGGCGTACCTCTGATTGATTCGTAGATACTTAATATCCGTTCAACACTTTTTTTCCAAGAATTGAATTCTCCAGGCTGCCCAGAGAATTCTTTTAGACATTTCACAACGTCCGGAATTTTGTCCCTGTCATTTAGGTTGTCAGCGTGTCTGGTTATTCGTTGGCCTCCTAGGTCTGCCAAGTTAGCACGAGGACTAAGAGTATCCTGCACTACTTGAGGTCCTTGTTCCCTAAGTACGTTTGTTGCTATTGTTGATATGAGCGACCTTAAATCATCTAGGCTCAACTGAGCATTTTCTGATGGCGCTTCAATACTTGAAGGAAGAATAGGGGGACGAAGTAAATTGTTTGGGTTTGCCATTTTTGTAAAAAAAAGTACTTTCTCAAAGATTTTTTTCAACTGGAATAATCTTGACTTTAGTTAACGATAGTTTTTATTTTATTTTTCCAACAGGACAGGAAGAACAATATTCTTAACACTGATTTTATGTTAGATAATTTTTTATTTAAGATAATATAACTTAAATTCTAAAATACCTTATTTCAACCTTAAATTACACTGGTTTACAGCCAAAAAATACCAAGAACGCCACATGTCTAGATAAGTTAATTGGGACCTCCTGAACACGAAAATCGCTGTAATTTTTTTTCCTAAGTACCGTTTTTTAGATAACGGTACTTTTGTGTTTTTCGGTGCATGGTTCCACTCAAACCCTTGTGGAGCCCAACCAAAAAGTCCGATCAAAATAAATGGCATATCGTTGGAAAGGTACTTGCATGTCTTTTCCGTCGATATGCTGGAAATTTCTATCTGACATGAAATGGCTGAGTTATGGCACCTCAAAGTTCAAAATTTGCCTATTTTTTACGTTTGTTTCAAAATTTTTCATTTCTATTTCATTTTTTTTCTACGTTATAGTAAAGATCTGGAATGTTTTATTTTTTTACGAAATAGTTTATTTAATTACCAACATTTTAAGCGTAATTTAAAAAAAATTGATGAAAAATAAAGTTTTTATTAAGGATTTTGTGGAACGACAATATTTTCATTTTCATTGCTCACACACTATATTCGGCGTCCAACAGTAAAAATTTAAATTAAAATGTCGAGCGACTTGAACTTTTGCGTTTTTTTCTGATGGATCTTCGCGAATGAGGAACCAACAATAGTCCGCCATCATTTGTTGCTCTGATTTTAAATTAGTTGCCATACTATCTGGATTGCAAGGGGGCAATACGAAGTTTCCCTGCTTTCTATGTCTATGGGACAGCCGTGACCGTCAGAATCACTACACCCGAAAAGTTTGGCCTGAGCGAAGTGGACGTACGCACGGAGAGTACAATATCAAAAATGACCCACACATTCCTCAGGAGAAGATAATACTTCCTCCATTACATATTAAGCTTGGGTTATTTACAAAAGTTGCCAAAAGACGGTCTTGCCATGAATTACCTTAAACAAAAATTTCCGAGAGCCACAGCGTGCAAAATTGAAGCAGGTATATTTGATGGACCTCAAATTCGGGCTCTGTATGGTGACCAAGCATTTAATGAGTGTTTAGGTCCAGCTCATTTGGAGGCATGGGAAGCATTCCAGGACATCGTTCACAACTTTTTGGGAAATTACAGAAATCTTGATTACGCTGAGAAGATCGATATATTACTGCAAAAATTCAATGCCATTGGTAAGCGTTGAGTGAAAGCATGTATATCCATGTTATCATTTGAAAATTTATTCTTTTTAACTTTTAGGTTCAAATATGACACCTAAATTACACTTCTTATTCAGTCATTTGGATATTTTCCCCACGAACTTGGGCTCCGAAAGTGATGAACAAGGTGAATGATTTCACCAGGAAATGGAAGAAATCGAGAGACGTTACAAAGGCTGGTGGGATGAACAAATGATGACGGACTATTGTTGGTTCCTCATTCGCGAAGATCCATCAGAAAAAAAACGCAAAAGTTCAAGTCGCTCGACATTTTAATTTAAATTTTTACTGTTGGACGCCGAATATAGTGTGTGAGCAATGAAAATGAAAATATTGTCGTTCCACAAAATCCTTAATAAAAACTTTATTTTTCATCAATTTTTTTTTAAATTACGCTTAAAATGTTGGTAATTAAATAAACTATTTCGTAAAAAAATAAAACATTCCAGATCTTTACTATAACGTAGAAAAAAAATGAAATAGAAATGAAAAATTTTGAAACAAACGTAAAAAATAGGCAAATTTTGAACTTTGAGGCGCCATAACTCAGCCATTTCATGTCAGATAGAAATTTCCAGCATATCGACGGAAAAGACATGCAAGTACCTTTCCAACGATATGCCATTTATTTTGATCGAACTTTTTGGTTGGGCTCCACAAGGGTTTGAGTGGGACCATGCACCGAAAAACACAAAAGTACCGTTATCTAAAAAACGGTACTTAGGAAAAAAATTTACAGCGATTTTCGTGTTCAGGAGGTCCCAATTAACTTATCTAGACATGTGGCGTTCTTGGTATTTTTCCAAATTAAAAATTTGTAAAGCTGTGTTATTAATGTATTTGATGATCTTCTGTAGAGATTTCCGCGTCTTACTACGGCTGGATTGATGATTGCACAGTTTTTTATAAGTTGATGAATAGATTCACAATTGAAAGCCTTACTGTTCTTCAGAGTTTTTTTCCAATTTTCGATACAGGTTCAAATGTCTTTTAACACACTTTAATAGGCTGTGATTTTATATATAGTCACTTAACCCATGTCTTTTGAAGGATTATATATTTTTACCCAGTTATTGTTTTACTTTTTTGTATCCTTTCGAAGAATATATATTTTTTTTTAACTCGTTGGTATTATAAACAAAAAGTCACTACAGTTTTTTTCTGTTTTTAGTATCCTTTCGAAGGATAAAATTTTTCTTTAACTTGTTGGTATTATAAACAAAAAGTCACTAGGGTTTTTTTCTGTTTTTAGTATCCTTTCGAAGGATAAAAATTTTTTCTTTATCTACGTTTTCGATAGGGCTGGCACGATGTATGCCTCCTTTTTACTTTCGTTACTTAGGGACCGTTATCGAAAATACTTTTTAACCGGGCGCCAGTTTTTTACCGGACCGACCAACTTCACTCGGGCGCCACTTAAGAGATTACTTACTGCAATCTCTAAAAAAAATAGTTTTTTTTGTTTAAGCGGTCAACACGACCGCACTTTATTTAAATCAGAACTAAAATAATTTTACAATATTTCTTAATTTATATTAAACTAAATGACCTAAATTTAGAGGTGGCGTGATTTTAATATTTTAATAAAAATTCTTAGAAAGCAATAATTGCATTTTGCAATTATTGGGAAATTGGCTTAATTAATAAAAGACGCTGATTTGGGCTTTTTAGCATTTGCAAAAACTCTTACTTATTCGTAATTTATTGGAACAGAGGTCGTTAACTTTGTTTGCGTTAACTTATAAATGAGCTGTATTTTTGTTTTCTAAAATACATTCTTAACGTTATAAATAATATAAATAGAACGTTTCAAAGTGAAGGTGTTCAAATTCATAACATGCACAGTGATAAGTCAAAACTTTTTAAAACTGTCTTAAACAATTTTTTAAAAGAAGATTATGTAAAAACTAATCCGTTCAATGAAATTAATTTTTTCGACACTGAACATTTTTTAACTAGGGAACTGGTTTAACTTGGAGCTTACGATAAAGAAAAAACTTGATGCGGATTCCCCAGCGCCAGAATTGGTTTTGTGATTTTGTTGGATAAAAGTGAACACATCAACAGAGGCTTTCGTTTCTCTGACTTAAGCGTCTGTTGCTGATTCCCTGCGCCAATATGGATATGTGCGTTTATTTAGATATATCACAAATATTTGTTCGCTTTAGGGTATTTTTGTGTAGTAATTTGTTTCTTTCGTTTATTCCTTTTATTTATTGTTCAAATGATTCTGCTTATTTTATTTTTGTGGCAATAGTCTGGTAGTTAATTTTATTCTTTTGATATATTTTTAAAATATGTCTGCTCCAGTATGCGTGTGTGTGCAAATGTTTGTTTTTGGTTGTTCTTTTATGACATTCCTTTGTGTAATTCGCCGTACACACTATACAGTTGCTAGCACTGTAGTGTTGCTAGAAATAACATCTGTGCAAGTATAGTGGTGGATAATGAATGAATATAGGGCCAGTTAACTACGAAAATTTGAATCCCGTTTATGAATGGAGAGATACCTTTTGTTATTTCTGTCTACCTAGTAATGTTAGAGTTCGGGGTTACGTAAGAGAAAGGATTCCGATAATTCAAATGAGGGAGACAGAAAGGGGTCAAGGAGAGAATGAGTAAGACGCAGATTATCCAGGTTGGAATGATCAATACCGTTTTTTTATTATAACTTACCATTTGGATGAAGGGTTATAGACAGGAATAGGTAAAAAAAAAAAAAGATGGAGAATTGGAGGGAAAATAGAAATATGTGGTCTGGAAGGATATGGCGGAGTGGAATAGCGAATTGGTTTATTTTTGGAACGCATTTATGGTTTGCTGACACCGATATGTAGTTTTTAAAAGCACTTTGAAATTGGTCGTCTGACTAGATAGTCGGAACAGAAAAAAAAACCTAAATATAAAGAAGTGAGTTCTCAGAAATAAATTTAAAGTGAAAATAAAAAGAAATAAAAATTTAATTTAATAACACAAGGAAAGAAGAATTTTAGTGAAAAGTGTCCGCAACATCCGCAGAGGGAGTGCCAAAGGAAATAAAGCATTATATCTATGAAGAATAACGTAAGGAATAATGTAAAAAAAAAAAATTGGAGGGCGATATAGATATATATATATATATATATATATATATATATATATATATATATATGTTATATTATAGCTGGCTGTGGAAGACCTAGAAAAATCGACGGTGGCCATAGTACCGGCAACAAGACACTAAAGAAACAATTGATCCAGGCGAGGCTTGCCGAAATAAGTGGTAAAGTACCACAGCCAGGTACAAGTTTTTATATATGTATATTAAATTAAGGTGCGAAAATGAAAAAACTATAAAAAAATACATGACAATTAAAAAAGAGAAAAGGAAAAAGATTAAACAAAATCTAAATTGTATAAAAATTATAAAAGAGAAAAGAAAGTTATTAAAACTCGTATAAAATATAGGATAGTGATATTTATATATGGCAACATTATAAGTTAGTACATGGAAATATTTTTTTGTACAGATATTGTCTTAGCTATATGTTAGCCACGCTTTCCCACCTAAGTTGAGCTAGTTTGTATGATTCGCTTTGAATCAGAAACTTGCATTGCGCTAATGGAATGCCAGTGAAGTGACTGATCATTGAATTGTTCAACTCAGTCCCTTGTCTGGCAATCTCATCCGCAGTATGGTTGCCTGGACATCCAGAATGCCCCGGCACCCAAACCAGTGTCACCCTCGAATGTCTCGCTATCTCGTTGATAGACAGTCGGCATTCGACCACAGTTTTTGATGTACTGTACACACCACTAATAGCAGAGATGGCTGCATTGCTATCGGTAACAATGAAGATATCATTCGATATCCTATAGTACCTTAGCCATCTCGCTGCCCGAGTAATAGCAGAGATTTCGGCTTGCAAGACAGTACAACCGTCCTGGAGCCGGAATGGAGATCTTACATTGAAGTTCTCCACATAGAAGCCTCCGCCCGTTCTTGTTCCCCTTTTGGATCCGTCTGTGAAAACTCTAACTGAATCCTCGGGAAAGGAAAGCCTGTCCACCTGTTCCCTGTCAACGACAATGGAACGGAAAAGTCCACCAAAGGAGGGTCATGGTACACAGTAGTCAATGTTGGCATGGATTTCCGAGTGCTCTCTTAAAATCCTAGCATGCCAATAGTCAGTCCTAGTCCATGGACATACTGTATTCAACCTGACCGCTGAGAATAGAGCCAGTTGTCTGGCCAGAATGTCAACCGGGAGCCAATTTAGCATTGCAAAAATTGCTCCCGTTGGTGTAGATCGTAGTGCGCCTGTCATCAGTCTCGCTACGACCCGAAAGACTTTTTCAAAGGTCCTGCGATGAGCCTGCTTGTCCATCGTATTCCACCAAACCAATACCCCGTAAAAGAGTACTGGTTTAATAACAGCCTCAAGGATCCAATTGATCCCCTTAGGGTTGATACCCCATTTGAAGCCTACTGCCCTTTTGCATGTATAAATAGCCACTAAGGCCCTTTCGAATTAATGGTCAGGTTCCACAACAGAGGTGACAGAACACCCCCTGTGGAGTGCCCCGATAGACTGCCCTATACTCGGTGACATCCCCAATCGAGGCCCTGACTACCCTGAAAGTTAGTAAGTTTCTAACAAACCGGCATAAATTGTCATCAATCCCTACTGCCACCATCCCATTGATGATGGAATCGGGGTTGACATAGTTGAAAGCACCCTCTATGTCCAGAAAAGCCCCCATAGTAAATTCCCTATACTCAAGAGATTTCTCTATGTGGCCCACTAGAGAATGTAGTGCCGAAAATGCAGATTTGCCTTTAGTGTAGGCGTGCTGTGATTTGGAGAGAAGCTTATTCGGAATGGTCATTCTCAAATGAATATCAATTACTCTTTCTAAAGTTCCCCCTTCGGGATAAAGACAACCTTGCACGTACGCCAAAATATAGGTATATAAGCCCTCCTAAGGCATTCACTGTAAATTACCGTGAGCTAAGGTAGGACAATGTTCGCATTTCTCTGTAGACCCGCTGGAATTATTCCATCTGGTCCCGGAGATTTGAACGGATCGAAGCTGTGTACAGCCCAGCGGAGCCTATCCATATCCAATGGAGTTGTGACTGCGCCTGTCGTCAAGCTGCCATCGGCAGTGCCTGTTAAAGGTGCCGCCTGGCTACCAGGAAAATGAGTGTCGAGTAGTACGCTCAGCGTCTCTTGACTACTCATGGTCCAGCTACCACAGGGTTTCTGTATGTAGCTGGGTACAACCGGTGCGGTTGACAGCATCTTACGCAGCCTGTTGCTTTCAGATGAACCCTCCACATTACTGCAGAAAGCCCTCCAAGACCTCCTTTTTGCGTTTCTGACAAGATTCTTGAAGCGATTCAACGAGGTTTTGTATGTCGACCAGTCGCCTAATCGTTTATCCTCGTTGAATAGCCTACGACATTCCTTTCGTGAATGTGCAATTTCCGGGCTCCACCATGGTGGTTTGGCCCTTCCCCTGCAAACCGTTGGTTTGCAAGCCACATTAGTGGCACAGCGAAACGATTCACTTAGAATCTCCACAGCAGAGTCAATGTCCCCAATATTTCTAATAGTTGGAGACGTCGATAAGGAGTTGCAGAGTACATTGTTCTGTAGCTCCCAGTCAGTCTTCTTTCTGTTAACTATAGGATTGAATCTACTTACACCTAAGCCTATGTTAAAGTCAATATGGCGATGATCGGATAGGGAGCAGTCATCCGCAACCAGGTTGGTGTGCTCTGCACTAACCAATGTTACATCTAAAACCTCTCTACGGTTAGACACAATAAAACTGGGTTCTGAACCCCTGTTGACAATTTCAAGATTATTATTTAAAATGAAATCGAAGAGACACTCACCCCGCTCGTTAGTATCGCTACTACCCCAAGAGGTGTGGTGTGAATTGGCGTCAGCACTTATTATTATAGGCGTCCTCGTGCTTATCGCCCTGGACACAATGCCACGCACCTTGCCATTTGGTGGACTGCCCTCATGGTCATGCGCCATATAGCTCGAGACCAGCCAAACCGTACCGGACGGGGTCTCCAGAGCAGCTGCTACAGTATCCCCATCACTGAAATCAGATAGGATAAAGATACGCAAAGAGTTTTTAGCCAAGATACAAGATCTAATATTACCTGTGCCTTTGGCAAACAATAGCTTGTAGCCCTTTAGTGTCAGTCCATGAACCCGTCCTTGGTGGACCCAGGGTTCCTGGACCATAACCAGCTCCTCCTTCCTCTCTACCACCCGGAGGAGCATCGCAGCGGATGCTGCTTTAGAGTGGTGAAGGTTTATCTGCGTCACCTTCACCATCATGGAGCGCAATTGCGGTGGTGTTGGCGTCCTCTTGGCTGGATTCAGTGTCCTGGCGTCAGTGTCCTCATCCGCGACTGCCATCCGTTCAAAGAAGCCACCCACCATGTCTGAGGTCCTTTAGAGGCGCAACGGAATCGTACTGAAACAGTAGAAGATTTTGTTGCCCTTCTTACGGATCGGTGCCAAAGATTCTTTGTTAAGAATCAGAACCACCTCCCTTCTAGACCTCGGGTGCATTCACCTTAGCTACCTTCCAGTCATGGGTGGGTAGATCCGGGTTACAGTCCTTAAGGATCCCAAGGATCTCCTTCGGGGAAGAAGGTTCTGCAGGAACTATGGTCAAGGCTCTTGGCCTTCTGGGTATGTCTTCCAAGGAAACCACATCCAGCCTAGAGCCTTCCCACTCCTCGCCAATAGCTTCGATGGCCTTCTTCAACAGAGACGCTGAGCGTTCATCCGTGCAGGCCATCAATTTAACGCCGTGCTGGTGCCAGCCAGCATCGACGCATTGAGGTGGCGGTCCCGGTTTCTTCTTGCGGATCTTCCAGAACACTCCCGCCAGTTTTTGGTTGACCAAGTCCCATCTGGGATGGGAAATGGCACCGTCTGATACATCCCTATCGATTATGGCCCTTATGAGCTTGCCTTTGGCAATCTCACTAAATGTGCCTTTCGAAGGGATGT
>OX637533.1:68029859-68222359 GCA_951800035.1 Linnaemya tessellans | reverse complement strand
TGAAAATATCTGTTATCTTCTATACAAAATCTCAATATGCGTAAAAATAAGCATTTATCTATTTTAGTGTATCTCTCTATTATATCCCATTTCTCCTCAATAGTACTTATTGCTAAATCAACGGGTATACTAGGAAATAAAGATACTACATCAAATGAAACTAATCTTTCATCACTACCTATTTCTAGATTTAATAATCTGTTTTTAAATTCTAACCCATCTTTAACATTATATACTGAATTTTCAGTAATCTTTTTTAAAATATTTATAATATATTTACATAAATGATATGATGGTGAATTTACATAACAGCAAATTGGTCTCAATGGGAACTGATCTTTGTATTTTCGGCAAACCATATAATCTAGGTGCTACTGCAATATTAGTCTTAAGTTTATACTTTTCTATATCTGTAATAATCTTATTTCTGTAAAGTTCATCAACAATGTTATTGTTAACTTTCATTAATTTGTTCGTTGGGTCTCTATTTAGCAAGGAATATTTTGAAGTATCTCCTATAATATTATTAATACGTATATTATAATCATGTTTTTCAATAGCTACTGTTGCATTACCTTTATCAGCTTTTAAAATTAATATATTCCTATTTCTCTTTAAAAATATTTCTGTTTCTCTTACTTTGTCTAACATATATTTATCTCTATTTGATAATCTTATTTTATTCATATGATTATCAATAAATGATGTTAATCTATTTCTAGATATTTCTTGTTCTTCACTATCAGTTTTAGTTTGAACTAGATCTTCCCCATCTGCTAACATTTTTAACATTGGAAATTCTTCTCTTTTAGTAGGTAATGCGTGTTTAGGACCTAATGAAAGAGTCCACTGAACATCTATTGGTATATCATAACTAGTTTTATTTATAAACCATTTGTTATTAAATTTTATTCCTAGTTCCTCTCTTTGTAAATTCCTTAAACAATCGAATTTCTTCTTATGAATTCTTTTTATCTTTTCATTTAATGCTATAGTTAACCTATCTTCATATTGTAAAAAATCTTCCAATTCTCTTCTAGTAAGATGTCTACTCAAATTTATTTTAACTACATTTATCTCACTTTGAAAATGTTTCAATAGTTCATGTTTTTGTTTTATTTATTTATTTATTTCATCTACAGATTAAATCTTACAGATTACTTAAATAATTAGTGTTTAATTAAAATACTTAAATAATATTAACTTAAAATTTACTAGATTTGTATCAAAATTTAACGGTGGGTTAAAGCTATTACATAAATGCATACATCTTGCAATTGGCTCATTTTCGGGATAATTTGTCCTATGAATGAGTTCAACAAAACATCTATTTTTCCTCAAATTCCTAGGGGCATCATATAGAGCAAATAAACTTACAATTTCTTCACAACTAATTCCACCAGATATAACATTATAAGCGAATAAAACTGATAAATAACTTCTGCGGTCTTCCAGCGATTGTAAACCGAGTAGTTTCCTTCTTACATCATATGACGGTAATTCGTTTTGCCAACAAAGTCTTAATGCCGATTTGATAAAAATTTTTTGCACTCGTTCAATACGTTTAGACTGACCTGAATAATACGGACTCCAAATAAGTGAACAATATTCCAGATTACTGCGTACTAATGTTACATATAGAGATTTAAGGGTGTACGCATCCTTAAAGTCCTTTGAGTTTCTCCTTATAAAACCAACCATGCAATAAGCTTTACAGATAATAAAGTCAATGTGGTACGAAAAGTTTAATTTATTGTCGAAAATAACACCCAAATCTTTAACTTGAGACTCACGTTTCAGTGGAGTACCGTTAATACTGTAAATATAATTCACTGGTGTTATGTTACGTGAATATGATACCATACAACATTTTGAAATATTAATTATAATACCATTAGCCAAACACCAATTGGAAAGCCTAGTCAGATCTGACTGCAGTTTTTCACAATCATCCATTACCGATATTCTTCTAAATAGTTTCAAGTCGTCAGCAAATAACAGACATTTAGAAAATTTGAAATAGAGCGGTAAATCATTAATAAAAATTACAAAAAGTAACGGGCCAATGTGTGTGCCCTGCGGAATGCCAGAATACGCATTTATTAGTAATGAAGAGGAAAACTTCCCAATATTAACGCTCAAAGACCTATTTAAAAGAAAGCTTTTGAAAAACATTATAAGATTGTTGGACAGACCTAACATACACAGTTTCTTCAACAGAAGTGTATGGCTCACGGTATCAAATGCCTTGGCAAAGTCAGTATAAATGACATCACATTGAGACTTCTGTTCCATGGCGTTAATAATGTTATGGGTTAACAGTAACAAATTAGTAGCAGTTGACCTACCAGGCATAAATCCATGTTGAAATGGAGAAATAAAGTTTTCAACACATTTAAAAAGTTTATTTTTAATAATTGCGTCAAAGAGCTTAGCAAAAGTACTTTGTTTCACTATTGGCCTATAATTCGTGATCAGACTACGGTCCCCGGATTTAAAAATCGGCACTACTGAACAAAATTTCCATTCATCCAAAAATTTGCCTTTCATAAGACATGTGTTAAACAGTTTAGTAATAGCAAAAGCAATATTTTGCGAACACTCTTTGAAAAATATGGCTGGATAGCCCCCCACTGAGCAGTTAGTTTCTGTATTCAATGCTTTAATAGCTACACTTACGTCCTCCACGGTTATGTCAAAATTTATTTCATGAGTTCGATTGTTTGGATACGGTTGATAGTCATAGCTTTGTATCGAAGGTTTAATGAAAGTGCTTTGAAAGAATTGTGAGAAAAGATTACAAGTATCCAATGTATTATCGGCCGATGAAGAGCCATAATACATACGTTTAGGTATATTATTATTGCCTCTTTTATTATTTAAATAATGCCAAAATGCTGCGGAATTTCTTTTTAATTTGTTCTCGATATTGAAAATGTATTGTTTATAGAGAAAATTTCTGAAAAAGTTATATTCGTTACGAGCCAAAATGAATCGTTGTCGATAGGTATCATTCGGAGAATTAATATATCTTTTATAAGCTTAATTTTTTAAATTTCTCATATGAGTTAAACCAGGGGGCTTATTATTACACCTTAGTATGGATTTCGGCACATAAGAATTTATTGCAGCATCAAAGTTGTTGCAAATAAATTTGTAAATGCTATCTGGATTATCCAGACATGATAGCATAGACCAATCGACTTCTTTAAAGTATTCGTTTAAACTATAAAAATCAGCTTTATGAAAATTATATCTGCTGGTAGTATCGGAAGGCTCAGGAACATAGGAAAAAAATTTAAACTTAAAATCAATTGCTTTATGATGTACTGTATTTACAGAGACCGGATTTGCAGCCAAATTGCAAGATGCTTTAATAGAGTCACTAACAAATATTAGATCTAAAATTCTACCTACATCATTATTAAAACGGTTAAATTGCTTGAACTCATTTAACAGAAAGAAGCCCGTTACATATTCATCAATTTCATTAATTATATTATATGGAAGACATACATTTTCCTCAAAAATCCATTTTATGTTAGGCAAATTAAAGTCACCAAAAACTAATACGAAATCGCCAGCATCTAAGTTATCCACAAGCTTTTGTATATTATCTAAGTGAAATTTATACATATTGAAAGTGCTATTAGGAGGTATATACGACGTAACTATGTAAATAGAACAATTATTTGAGAACGATAATTTAATGCATATTTCAAAATTTTGTTATGTATGTCATTTGTATACCTATAAATTATCCTCTGTACTGCCGGAACTTGCTCCACATTGAAAATACTTGATATATTCCTTGTTGAGCTTGAAATGAATTTTGGAATGATGCCTGCATTTCTGCAACGTATCAAAAATGTTATAGTTGATTTGGTCCTAAGAATTTTATCCCTCATAGTCTTGAATCTATTAATAAGTCCTCTGACTTGATTATTCTTTTTAAATCTGCTGTAGCTCATGTCCTTTCCTTTTTCTTTAAAGTTATTGTGTGCTCTTGAAATTGTTAAATTCTTCTGGTTTCTTGACCTCTTTTTAATTATTATTGTATTCTGATATTTTTAAGCTTAAGGTCTCTTTATTTTAGTTTAATTTTTAATTTCGATATTTCGTCACTCCTTTGTGTGACTTCTTCAGGAAATTAATTATTTTATTTGATATGAAAAAATATTTTGTTTGTGAAACAAAATTATTTGCCAACAAAATACAAAAAGATTCAAACAAATTTTAAATAAATTTACAATATATGAACAATAATAAAATATTTAAACCTATACATGCATATATATTTAAAAAACATTTATAAAAAACAATTTTTAAATCATATATACATACATACGTATACATACACATACACACATACACACATACATGCACATGCATACATACACATACATAAACATACATATGTATATATATATATATATATATATATATATATATATATGTAAACACATACATATGCATACACATACATACACACACATACATACATACACATATACATATATATATATATATATATATATATATATATATATATACTTATATATATATATATATATATATATATATATACTTATATATATATATATATATATATATATATATATATACAAATTAATAATACATATAAATATAAACAAAAACACATATACATATATACTTATAAACATATTTTTCAACAACAATCTGGAAGTTACAAACAAATTCATAAAACCGAAGCAGTTTTGATTAGTAGTCGTAAGGCTAGGGAAACTATTACCCGCAATGTTGGCACCTCTTCCGTGATGATTGACACACGGCTATCTTTTCGGGAGCACTTGCGATATATAGCACCCAAAGCATCGAAAACCTGCTTAGCGCTATCTCGGATTATGCCGAATACAAGAGGGCCAAAATATATTCAGAGGAAAGTAATCGCTGGAGTAGTGAGGAGCATTATCTTATATGCACACCCAGTATGGTCAGATTCACTTAGATACTCCACATATGTGGAGTTGGTATCCACAGTTTATAGGTTAGCTGCTTTGAGAGTATGTAGTGCATTTCGAACAGTCATCGCAGGTATAATTCCAATCGATTTAGAAATCATAAATAGGGATAACTCGGACTTATGTTTACAAAAAAGGCAGGAACGCTGCCGTTTCAAGCACGATGATTCCCCGTTCTGTCCACATTGCAGTGGAAACGTAGTTGAGGATGCTGAGCATGTCGTCTTTATCTGCTCACGATTCAAGTCGTATTTAGAAGAAGGATTGGGACGTGCGATCGGCCCGAGGTCATGCTGGAATCCTTATTAAATTGGACCAGCGTGTGTAGTTTTGTACAGCTAGTTCTAATAGAACTTCGCAGATTAGAACAATCAACACGTCTTAAGTTTCGTTAGTAACTAACGATGAAGTATGCGCATCAGTTCCGAACCTCCTTACCTAGGAACTAAGGAGGACGTAGGAATAATACTGATAATACTACCCACCCTGACGAAATGTCAAGGCTGTTCCAGGGTGGTGCTAGTGAAGTTGTCGTGGGGCCACTATTGATAGTTGCTATCTTTACGTCCAAAAAAATATACATATATATATATATATATATATATATATATATATATATATATATGTATAGATATGATGGCAATTCTATAATTGTTAATATAAGTTATGCAAAAGAAGTAATGTCTGAACGTATAATGCATACAATTGGATATTTTATATAATTCCGTGATATAAGTTAGAACATCGCTCATAATGAATTATCTTTCATCTCGATGATGTTCTCAATATTTCCGTCTGGCAACTCTAACGGTATAAGGCACATCAACCATGCATTCATCAGCACATATGAGTGAATTAATTCCTTTCTTTCATTTGGATTTTGGCTACGCTACGGGTGCTGTTGGCTGAAGTAGTGAGAACACGAGACTATGAAGCGGAGGGTCCTGAGTTCAACCCTGCTCTGAGTCATGAGTATTGTGTTAGATTCTTCTGATCAGTATTAGTGCATGGTTGTGTTAGTTGTTGCTATCCTGTTTAATTGGCAGCGACTGACACGATCATGTACTAAAAAGCAGAGTAACAGCAGCATCCTCCTTCGTGGGTTCTTTAGCAAAAAGTAGCCGGCGAAGCTAAAAGGTTGAAATAGCTACAAAAATTCTCTAACTTCTCATCTTTCTTCTTTTGTACCCTTAACACTATCCCCTCCTTTCTAGTTCCGGTACAATGCACTGTATGTGTAGGAGTCATCCCCTGAGTGAGTCCGAGATAAAAAAAAAACATACCGTAGACCCTGCCAACAACTGCATGTATATGGTCACACCATGTTAGTTTATCATTGCAGATTACTCCCAGATTAGACGCTGTTGTAACAAAACCTTTATTTCTCCGTTAATTTTTAACTGAGGATCCTCGAAATTTCTCTCAGATTTAGTAATCAAGATACATTTTGATTTGGAGGGGTTTATACATAGACCATATGACTTTGCCCATATCCTAATTTTTGATTAAGTCATTATTGATATTGTTGACACAGTAATTTATGTCAGCAATACTACTACTGTTATAGAGCTGAACATCGTCAGCATACATATGAATTGTATTATCCATTGTGATGTCGGGCAGATCATTAAAATAAAAGCAAAAAAGAAGGGGCTCAAGAATTGAACCTTGGGGAACGCCTCTTTTTACTATGAGTGCTCTAGATATTTTGTCTTTAAGCTGAACTATTTGCGATCGATTAGTGAGATACGATGATAAAAGCTTACACGCAGAGCTGAAAAAATTGAAAAGCTTTTGGAGTGGAAATTTATGCCACCACACGCTCCACATATGGGCGGCTTATGGGAGGCAGCGGTCAAGATTCCATTTTCATCTGAAACGAATCGCAGGAGGGCAAAGGTTCACGTTCGAAGAATTCACCACGGCGTTAGCGAGAATTGAAGATGTGCGCAACTCCCGGTCAATATTTGTCATTTAACACCCGCGCATTTCGTGAGGGAAAAAAAAACTGCCAAAATAAAGGGTCCGCCATCTAACGTTTTTTTTTTCAACTAGTGCTTATTTCGTGAATGGTAACACTTAGCTCATGTCTGATTTGACAGTTAATTAGTTTTATCCTTCCGCTAAACGAATATGGTTTCGATAAGTGGGCCTGCGATCGACTTACAGAAGATGCCGATTTTGCCAAAAAAATCACGCTTTAAAGGACAATATTCGTGAAGCCATTGATGAAATACAGCTGCACACAATCGATAATGTGCTTAAAAATTGGACCGATCGTATAGGCTACTGCATGGCCAGCTGAGGCAGCTATTTAAATGAAATTATTTTCCATTATTAACCGAAAGGATTGTACTTTCGAATAAATAATAGAAATTTGAGAAAATATTCAGAATTTTTTTATAGCATTTAAAAAAAAGGTATTAGGCGGACCCTATGCATATGTCTGTGATAAACCGATGGGAGAAATTAAAGATGATACACCATCAGTTCGCCATACGATGGAAAGAAGACTAGATGACAGCTTTTAAAAAAGGAAGGAAGGACTGTACTTCAAACCTCCAGTTGGGCGATTTAGCGGTAATAATGGATGCTTTACAGCCACCTCACCAATGGCGGCTGGGAAGAATAGAGAAAACATTTTAATGGTCAGATAACAATATACGTGCAGCCGAAGTGCGTACAAGCACCAGCACCATAGTTCGCCCAATTTATTTATTTTAGTTATTTATTTATTTGTCTTACAGACAGTTTAAATTGTATACAAATAGTTTTACATATTAGTGGTATAAACATAAAATAATATCTACAAAAATTTACGACATACAAAATTATGTGTTTAAATAGATTAATATATCGTTTTTTATTGTAGTGGGGCTCGAAGAAAAATCAATAAATTTATAGAATTTCTTAAAATCGTTGCACATCCTTCTCAAAGGGTCAGCACTTTCATAATTTACTCTTAAAAACGTAACTGATAACGGAGAAAATCAACGTGAAGGACGTTGAGGGACGTTAAAAGTTATATCGTTGATTAAGAAAACAGAGCTTACATCGCCAATTATGTTGAAAATAAACGATATGTTCAGCACAGTTCTACGGCTTTTTAAAGTTGGCAGCTTAATAAGGGAAAGTCTAGCAGAATATGATGGTAAATTTCTTGGGTTAAAGTTTAAGCCACGAGGACAAAAAATAAGAAACAGTTTTTGCACAGATTCAATAGCATCGGAATGTGTGTTATATATAGGGTACCATGTTACCAATCCATACTCCAACACAGGCATAACAAGATTACCGAATGATAATCTTCAAAGACAGCTCCATGCGATTAATTTTGCACCCAGTGTAAAACGAATTTTAGTCGTCTTGGAGACGTTTTTGTTCAGATATTTGACGATAACTCCGAAAAATTTTCACGTCGTTTGCATACATCAAAATATTGGATGAATGAATTACATCAGGTAAGTCGTTGATAAACAAAGTAAACAGAAGCGGTCTAAGGTGGCTTCCCTGTGGTACACCAGATCGATGCTCCTGGAACAGGTGCTTTTAAAACAAACGGTTTCTTTTCTATCACTCAGGTATGAATATATCCATTTTACACTAAGATCTGTGAAGCCAAGCAAATCAGTTTAATTTTCAAAAGCATATGGTTGACTTTATCGAAGGCTTTGCTAAAATCAGTGTATATCACATCGGTTTGTTGTTGTTGAAGAAATCCACGATAATTACGATTGTAAGATGAAGGAGATCAGTTGTAGTAGAGCACCTTTTTTTGAACCCATGCTGATAGGGGGATATCATATTCATAAGTGATCGGTGACAATTTCAAATAGTTTGGATATAACACTCAATTTTGCAATACCACGATTATTTGCTATATCGGATTTATTTCCCGATTTAAACAAAATGATAATTAAATTGCTAAAGGCAGAGCAATACTGTCCGTAGAGTTTATCAAAATTTTTATCAGTACTAAAGTTGAACGAAACCTTAAGGCGTTTTAATTCCATGCTGATTGTTGATATATCAATAAATTGAACAGATGTAGATTGGTTGGCAGTTATCCTAACTGGATAATCAAACGAATTGTTGTAGGTAGCACCGAATAAGTTGACGAGCAAAAAATCGGCAAATAAATTGCTTATAATGGCATCATTACAAGATTCCATTTGTTGAAACTTCATAGAAGAAGGAAAGCCAGTTGTTTTGCACTTAGAATTAACAAATTTGAAAAACGATTTTGGATTACTCTTAAAATTATATTTCATTCTGATTATATAGTTTTCATAACACGATTTATTAAGCGAAATGTATTCAGAACGGCTAATCGAGTACTTTAGATAGTCAACGGAGGAACCAGACTGTTTAAATTTCTTAAAGCACTTAATCTTTTTATTTTTAGCACGAGTCAAAAGTTTATTATTCCAGGGTGGACCAGTTATGTTTGAACGAGTAGACCTTTTCATTTTTGATAAACGAGGGCATAACTGATTCCGATGGAATTGAAGCCACTATTTCAATTAAGGGATTGTAACAATTTTCAGGAGTTGTAATTGGGGATGAACGCCTTATGAAACACTCAGCCACATCATTAAACCTAATAATCTATTATAGTTGTTAAAAATTTCAGTAATTTGGTATAGGCTAAGGTCATATAAGACATTAAAAAATTCGTCTTATTCGAATTCGGCTTCGTTGAACCAAAATATTTATCTTCTGGCAAATAAGTCCAGGCAATAGAAGGTACGTTAAAAACTCCAAAAACAAAAACAGAGTCACCAGTAAAAGCGGAACGAGCGATTAATTCTATGACTTCGGCATGCTTAGGGTACAAAATTTGCGGGAAAGATGACGGAACATAACAAGTAACATATACTCTTTTACCATGAAGTTTTATTAATACCGATATAAATTCTATACCATGCGAGGAATTAATAATGACGAGCTCAGAAGAAAAACTACAAGAAACCGCAATAAGAACACCACCACCAGTAGTTTTGTTACCACGGTCACGGCGAAAAATATTGAACTTGTTACAAATTATTTCGGTATTTAAAAAATTTTCATTGAGCCGTGTTTCTGTAAACACCAAGACATGATAATCAATGTTGAAACTTTCCATATATAGATTTGATATTTTTGTTCTCAAGCCACGAACATTTTGGTAAACGATAGAAATGTAATCAGTAGTTGCATTTAGTTTTTTGGAGCGTTAGATTGACGTAGTGGCAGCACAGCAATATTTTGTGATCTGCTTCTATGCACATATTCCCGAACAAAAGTATTATTTGCCTCGAAATTCGGATCAAGTAAAATGCCATAAAAATCTGTAATTTTAAAAGATGATATGACTGGGTTGAGAATTTTGAATTCTTGAACAGAAATGGCTGCATCATTGCCAATTTTATTTTTCACGTAAAATTCAACTGAATCAGAAGTAGTATCGCTTGCCAAACGAGAAACGAAAATTGTTTTTCTTGGAGGTACTGCTCGTATCGGACTATAAGCGCCTACCTCCGAATTTGATTGCAGCGGTCCTTTAGTCTGATGAACTTCGGTGACAGCTTCGGCATAACTTTGCTGTGAATTAGCACTGTCTAATTCAATGTTTATTGAAGAACATGTAGCAACTGGTACAGATGAAATAGGATTGCAGAAAACAGTCGGATGATCGTCACGTTATTCTTTATTTTATTTCTAGGTGACTTACGACGTTTTGTTTGTGGAGGAGACTTCAACTTATCTAACGATTTAAACTCGTCAAACAATTCACCATAAGCAAAAATAAGCTCATTTAACTTAGATACTTCATTTTGTAATTCCAGAAATTTTGACTTGGTATCTTGGAAAAAACGATTAAAGTCAACTCCTGTTTTTCTGCAACTTTCACAACACCAATGTAGTCCATTATTCTTGGGTGTAGCCTTTGCTACTAACCCAGAGAGGCCACAGCATTTAAAGTGACAGCCTTCGTGGCAAAGCCAACAGACAACCATTCAGTCATCTTCGCCTGTATGGTACAATTTTTAGCTAAACAGGCCATATCAATGAATATTATTTTAAACGTTAAACAATTAAAAAATAGGAGCAGTTAAAATTTTTTGGTTCATTTTTGTTTGCTGGTATATGAATTTATTGTTGTTATTGACTAATAGCTATTGAGTACTGTGTTAGTTGTTAATATAAATTTGCTGTTTTTTGTTTTTTGATTTCTTCTTAGATGAGGTTAGCACTGATTGTTGTTATTATTGTTGAAAAAAATTTATGCAGTATATTTTTCAGCAGAGAAGAGACACTGAAGATTTTATTGTTATTGATTGTTTCTTAAATTTTTTGTATATGATGGTATGAATGTATGTTAATACAAAAATTTATGAAATATGAGCATTAGAATAAATTCTTTTTATAGCATAAAGTCATAATGTTTTTAAAAGTACTAATTAAAAAGAGATTTAATCGCACGACAAAGATTCGATTATTTCAATTCGAATTTATTTATTATTGTTTTTAAAGGATTTCACAGAGCTAAAAAAACACGTCTTACTCTCACGGCAGGTGTAATTTAATTTTAGAATGCAATCTTCCAGGCACTTCAGAAAAATTTGCATTGCAGATGTCCGATGTAATTTTTCAACGCAAAAATGGTTTAACGACAATCAATTCAGGGAAGCTCTGTTAGGATATTTTTCCATTACCTTTCACCTAATACCAGTACAGTTTGATAAAGCAAAGCATTTTTAAGTATATTTCAGTGCAGTTTTATTACATATATGGGAATTTAAGTTAAAATATAGATAACATATGAAGGTGTATTTTTTGATAGTGACACATTTGTGAATCCACGCAGCATCTTCGATTATTCTATATACCCTGATGTTTTTAATTTAATATGTGTAGCATGAGCTTACACTGGCAATGCTGTGATGTCCCTTAAAAGCTTTGTTCTTTTATGTACACTCCAATAGAGGATTCCAACCAGTTCCTATTCGCAGCCATAAATCGTGTATCTACTCTATGCACCTTATTCCATCTAGATTTAAAGCAGTGGTGGACACTGTCAATGTATTGGTAAATTGTGTATGTGTTGAGTTTGCGAGCTACCCACCATACAAAAAGCCAAGCGTTTGAAAAATAATGGTGCTTTATATATTTAAACATAAGTAGAAATATTTTCTAAGTTGAATAAAAACGTTGGTTACGTAATACTAGTAATTAAAAATAAGAGTTTTTCTAAGTAAACAGTCAAATGAAAAAAATTAAAAACGATAGGACAATAATTTGTTATGTTTTCCATTCAAGAAAACAAATATAAAAAAATGGTTGTTTGCTGCAGAATAACACTGAATATTTGCCAAAAAAATAAATAAAAAATACGCGTTTGTACATTCAAACTTAATAAGCTTTCATATATGTCGTCATGGTAGATCATTTTCATTTGGGAAACATATTCAAAATATTTTTGATCAGATTTTACACAGACTAATTAATAAAACTAAGTGTATTACTAAATAAGGAGAATTAGTATAGTCCGTTATTGGAGAAAAATTGTATAAAAGGCATTGTATGTTATCGAAAACATTTTTTATGACAAAATATTTTTCGCATATCATCATGACTGAAATTGTTTGCTGGACAAATATTCTGGAAAAAAATTTAAAAAAATTCGTAAGCATCCGCCTGATATTCATTCGTCGCAGTCTCATCGACGACTAAATTAAAGAGAGTAAGAATACGTGTGAATGATCTCTGCACAATTGTGCTATGAAACGCCCGTATCTGATTTAAAGTCATATAAGAAAGCTTTAACTCGTTCATTCAAATCGCACATACAAGACTTTAACCAGTTTGTACGTTTCTTCATTTCACCTTTTAAAAATTTTAGCTTCTCATCCAAATTTTGCAGCCTGAATTCATCATCATATCGTACAAGCTCCGACGAGTATAAAAAACAACGTTTGAACTTGTTCGTCTACGTAGAGAAAAAAATTATCCGTTTTAGCCGATAACTTCAAAGTTCACAACCCTATCATTATTTAAAAATATAAAGAAAATTATTAACAAACAACAATAACTTAAAGAATATTATTAAAAACATGAACAACAACAATTAACATACAAATAATAATAACAACAGCAATCGCCAGACCATATGTTTTGTTGGATTATCAGCTCAACGACACTTTTTATAAACAAATGCATAACTTCTAAAATGCACAAAAATGCACTCTACATATTTGCAACATAATGTACACGAATGATAACTATGTATATGTCCACTTAAACTCTGAAATTTAAAATTTTTTTTGGACTTCTAATATAAATCACAAAAACACTTCCACACCAAATTTGTTACACAAACTTTACCATGATGTTCTCAGAACTATCTGAACTTGATGGTTCCATAGGTAAATGGGTCACTTTTTCAATAACTTTGTAAAAAATACGATTTTTAGCAAAATAAACTTTCAGTTTTTCTGTCTTTTATAAAAAAAAAAATTGATTTTGATCTCTCACTGCAAACACACCAGAGCACTTTAGATATTTATTTTTTCAGCTAGTGATGTAGAATTTTATAGGCTGTATGCAATTGCAATAAGTTTTGACGATACTTTAAATTTCATTTTTGAATTAATCCTCTAAAACAGTATTTCAACCCAGTGTGCAACGGTTGCAAAGTTCTTGATTCGCCGCCCCAGTCACCTATAAGACTCCTTTAAGTCGAGCCAGAAATTGAATGCATTCCAGCACACATTCCGACCTCACTGTCCCCGAGTCCAGGGCCCTAATTACTGCCAGACTATCCACACAAATGTCAATAATTCTTGCCTCCAGACTGAGGCCCATCAATCCTCAATACTGCCTCGTTAATGGCATAAGTTTCCGCCTAGAAAACTGTCGAGGTATCGGGTACCCTGAGCGATACCGAAAGGTCGAGATCCTCGGAATACACCCCCAAACCAGTGCCAGTGTCCATCCGTAAAAACCAAGGTTGCATTGCTGCGAGTCGCGGAGTTCTCCATTCAGTCCTTCGAAAATGTGACTGAGAAGGATTTGTTGAAGTTCATGACCGGTGTCATATAATCAGTCCGTCTCCCCAGGACCTGCCCTCCAAACTTTTGTAGGATAATGCCATGTCCCGTACGGTCATGCCTGAAGCAAACAAGTGATGCATAAGTAAGAATGGGTCCGATCACCGCCGTATACATACAGTGCAGGATGTACGGTTTCAACCCCTATCTCCTCCCAGAAACTCTTGCATGCGTAAAACGCGCATAGAGCCTTCCTCGTTCTATCCTCCACATTACGTTTCCATGATAGCTTAGAGTCTAGAATAATGCCGAGGTATTTCGCCTCTCTCGAGAGCTCCAAGCTTGTGCCACCAAGGCATGATGGCCTAAAAACCATGGTAAAAAGTACCTGCACAAAGACTGCATGTCTTCATAGGGTTCACGCCCAGACCGTTCCCCTTGGCCAAGTCGAGTAGTTCGTTCAGCGCTGATTCCATAAGTTCACTTATCGTAGGCAGATACCCCTTATAAGGAGCACAAAGTCATCAGCATACGCAACTACCTTGGTGCCACCTGCTTCCAACCTGAAAAGAATGCTGTTCATTACAAGGTTCCATAGGAGCTGAGACAGAACTCCGCCTGCGGAGTGTTACAGCCTTCTTCTTCGTACTCATGCCCAAACTTGAGACTATGGATCTGCTCCCTGCCCAGGCCGTAATCAACTGGTCCGCAACCGATCTCTCTGAGCGCAGCAGTTATCGAGGATATGTTCAGATTGTTAAAAGCGCCTTCTATGTCTAGAACACCATAACAAACTCCTTTTTGTCAAGGGAATCCTCTATAGTGCCGACAACATCACGCAGCGCCGTCTCGACCGACATACCCTTTGGTAGGCATGCTGTGCATCACAGAAGCTCTCCGGCGAAAGAAGTTCCCTGACATACAAATCAACCAGTCGCTCCAGTGTTATCAACAGAAAAGACGACAGACTGATTGGTCTGTAATCTTTTGCGGTACAGTGGTTTATCCTCCCCGCCTTCGGAATGAATACCACAGACCTCCCTCCACTCCATGGGAATGTACCCGTAAACGAGACTTCCCCTAAAGATGGTTAGCAGCCATGGTAAAATCACCTCCATAGCATGCTGCATTAGCGCTGGGAAAATACCATCTGGCCCCGCTGACTTAAAGGGCTTAAAAGATGCCACTGCCCATCTTACCTTGGCTGGCTGTACAATGGAGTCTACCACGTCACCCATTTGGATAGCTGTTCGCACGGGGACAACCGCACCAAGTACGTTTGCCCCGTCCTCGCAATCCGGAAAGTGAGTTTCCATCAGTAAAAGTCTTATCAGGTCTCATCAGGGATCCGGGCGTGCCAGGCTCCTTAGAGAGTAGTTTTCTTAGGCGGGAAGCCTCAAAGTTGCGCTTTATTTGATTTAATATAGCCGACGACTGTACTTTCACCGCCGTTCTTAAATGTTTTTTAGATCAGACACCTTGTCGGTATCAACTATATGAACGATTGGCGGGTTTATAATGTTTAATCTTATTTCAGTTTTCGACATGCGTTACTGTTATAATTTTTTCTGTGATTTCGAAAAACGATGGAATATTTTATTTCATAGGCACCACATATCGTTAATAATATTTTCTTTATAGCGGTATATAAAACCTTCTTAATTCTGTTGTATAATTTTTATTGCCAGTCTTGATTGTAATGATGTCAGTATTGAAAAGTATTGAAAAATTAATGCAAAATTATGATATTTGGAAACGCTGGCGTAGGGGGAGTGACGGTATATTTTAGGACAAGTATACTAATGCAGGGTCCGATCCGATGACGGACAGATCTGTGGAGAACATAAAACTAAAGCTTTTACAACTAGATAAATTTCGTGTATATGCAGAAAAACTTTCGTAATTTGTTCCTTGCGTCCAAGCATTTAATGTCATTCGCATTGGCTTTTCGCTCTTCAGGAATCATACTAGATGGATTATTGGTATCAATAGCTACATAGCAGAAATATCATTTCTATAATAATTTACGTTACCAATACTTTCCTCATTACATCCTGCACCGTCAAAATACTACCTTATATATTTAAAAAATAATTTTATTCCATTTTTTTATAAATATGATTGTTAAAATTGTGAATCTTACTTACTCTATTTTTCTATTTAAGTGAATTAAATTATCATATGCTGAAATACAATTAAAATTTTGAGGTACATAAAATAAAAGTATTAACAAATCTATACTAGTTAGAATATTTCGATTTGCAATAAGCACATTATTCGAGATGCTCAATAACGAGGAAATTACGGGCCCGATTATGGTTTACAACAGTTGTTAGTTCAATGTTGTATTTTTGAAAAAGCGATTATGGTTTACAACTGTTGTCTGTAATGTTGTATGTTAAGTTGTTTGCCTTTGACAACACCGATTATCGTTTACAATATGTGTATTTATGTGTTGTCAGTACTGTCAAAAACGTACAACAGCTTATTAGCTGTTGTTTCGCGAGCGTTACAAGTTAAAAAAGCAAAAAGGAGAAAAATTTGTAAGTAAACATATAAAATCTAAAAAACCAAGAAAATAATTAATTATTATTTGTTCTTAACAAAATTACAAATAAAAAACAAATGGAAAAACTGGTTGATCTTATGAAAATGAATCCAGAGATTGGCCGAGGGAAGCTGCCATTTGGATGTAGCAAAATGTATCTCAAAGAGAAATTGGATCAATTTTCTGACCAATTAAATAGCTTGGGACCTCAGTAGCAGATCTACTGAATAATTTATTTTACCTTACGTAAAATTATTTCTATTTAATCACAGGTATGGACAAACTATTATAACAAACAAACAAGAGACATTTTCAAAGTACTGGTGGTGGCCCATCTACTGAAGTGAGCTTGGAACAGAGCACTGTGGAACTTGTGCCAATGCAAACACAAGTAAGCCCAGGTGGTTCTGCAATGGACTTGGCAACTCAGCGTGATTCCGAAGGGGCGGAATCAAGATTTGGACCTGAAGAGCCTTCAACTTCCGTTAAATGCACCGAGCCGCCATTGGCAAAAAATAGAAAAGCATTAAGCAATATTCGGGAGGACGAACGATTAGCAATATTAAAAAGCCAATCGAAAAACCAAGAGGATATTTCGAAATCGCACAACTATTAAAAGAAATATTTAGTTTTTAATAAATTCAATTGAATATTACAATAATCACAATCATGACATTCAGGCTGTAGTATCCTTTCCTGTTTAAATACAAATGTTGTAATTCCTTTGAAGGCGCTACAATTCGTACGTGCGTACCATCTATACATCCGACTACTCCTGGAAATTTGGTTTTTGAAAAACTACGTTTTTTTTCTTCTTCGGTCATCCGAGCATTTATCCACTTCTTGCTAATTTTTCGCTCAAAGAATTTAATTATTTCATTTAATATGCAGCAAACAGTTGGTTGTGAAACTCCAATATTAAAATCATAGCCGCTGCTTATTTCATAACTACCATCAGCAAGAAACCTTGATGCACAACACAATTTCAAAACCGGTGGAATGGCAGAGCAGCGGATTGAAGGTGTTAAAAAAGAGTCAAGCTTTTGTAACAAAAACAAAAAACCATCTTTGTTTATCCGGAACAATTTTATAAAACTATAAAATTTATGTGTAATCAATACATTTTAAAAATTTGTTATTTTAGGAAAATCATACGTACTCAGTATTTGGTAACTCTAATGGATTTGATTTGTCGCGAATATTTTTCCGAATACGTGCCATGTATGTATTATTGTTATTTTCAATTTCATCATCAAAATATAAATCAACGTTAATATCCATAATTCTTTTTGTTTTATTTATGTATTTCAGACGAAAAATACGTTTATTCAATTTTTTTACCTTGACATTTGTTGTCGCGCAGGTATGCTTTTTTATGGAAACATCTACTACAATTACATTACAACCCTGTGACATACACAACAGCTAGCTGTTGTAAACCATAATCGCAAAAAGGGTTAGTGTTGTGTTGTAACTAAAACAACACAACATTTTTGTGTTGTAAACCATAATCGGCCCCTACTTTTATACGATAGCGACACATATTTGAATTTATATGTTAGTGACACATATTGAATTGCCTATATACTGTCATTCATGTTTGACAAAATTATTGTTGTGCAGCATACAGAAAACGTCGGCTTTTTATAAAAAATTCTGAACGAAAAACTGCCTACACTTGTATATCTATCCATTAATTTACTTTTTTATATAGTAAAAACGTGTAAAAAAGAGGTTTTAGAAAAGGAAAGTATATATATTTTTTATTTATTCTAGATTGAAAAACGTAAAAATCACTCGGAAATCGCAAATGATTCCCATGCTATAAAATCTATGGATATTTGCAATGAATCGTTGATGTATAAACAACTGCTGTCATATATGATTGAAGAGGAAACCGTAGCTGGTACCTTACGCCGCCTCGATAAAAATAGAAGGAAAATGACTTCCGTAGAACGTCTTAAGCTAAAAAAACAAGGCTTAATTGATGTAAATGGAGATAAAATAACTAAATTAACTCAATTGACTAACGAAATTCTAACTAAAACTGGTAATATGGACATATATCAAGAGACGTACGAGTCCATTAAAGAAAAAGTTAACGCTGCTCCAAGTACCAGCAAAGAATGTAGTGCATTATCCGACTCCAGCTGTGATATGTATTCAGATAACTTTAACGAAAGGGAAAAACTTCATAAAGATACAAATTTCAGAAAAAACTCAAATTTAGATGGAAAGCCAAAGGAGCTTTTGTGGGAGTTCAAATGGAAAGAACAAGACAAAACGCTTCAAGGACCATTTAGTACCAAACAAATGCTGAAATGGTCTGAAGATGGATATTTTAAAAAAGGTGTATATGTTCGAAAAGTTGGGGAGCTCACGAACTTTTATACCAGCAATCGAATAGATTTTGGTCTTTATTTGTAAATAAATAATATTAATGAAACCAAAGGTATTTTATAGCTTTTAATTTTTTTCAGTAGTATAATGGACGTACACATGCACTTTAATTCTTTATCTTGGGCACAAAACGATTGTGTATCGAAATTAGTCTTGGCAACGAATAATTTGTTAATGATATTACTCGATAGGAAGCGTGTCCAGTTATTGCTTCAGTGTGTGGCAAATTTGAATGTTATTAACATATAAAGTTAACCGTAACTGAAAATATTTAGCCTAATGTAACCATTTATCAGTTTCTGTAATAAATTTAAAAGTAAAATAGTGTGCACAGCCATCCTTTTGTTGACCAAAATATAAAAAAATTACATTATTAAATACATATATGCTTTTTATTCACACAAAGTCGTAAAGAGAAAAACTTAGTTGAAGGTTTTTGTTAGTCAGGTTTTTTACTAGAGAGAATTAGATAGACAGCTGTTTCGTGCTCTCGTATACAAAAACTTAATTTTACAAGAATGTCTGAAGAGGATGCAAGATTAAAACATAAAATGGCTATTGTTGCCATTTACAAGCCAAATATATGCAACAACATTAGTTAGTAATTGTTATTCTTGTTATTATAATAACTATCGTTGATTTCTCTTGCTCAATATTTAGAAATATACTGAAATAAATAAAAGGTATGTTTAATTTTTAAATACTACTCAGTGATTCTTTTTATTTGATTAACATCCACGAGTAATTAATTTAACCGCTTTAATATACATAATTCTTAAATTTAGCCGCAGCGACCTGTGCAAAGGAGTTCAAATCAACTGAAATAAGTGTGAAATAAATTTTATATTAAGATACACTGCAAATAAACGACATAATTGTAACTGTTTAAATACGAAGTCATTGAACCACGGTCATACTGTTTTCGAAATGCTTACTATGTTTTAAATAGGTCTGTTTCAATTTTGCTGTATACCCTTGTAATTTGATGCTTGTAGACCATTACCGGTATTTAAGTATTGTTGTGTCACTTCTACGTTAAAATAAAAAAATTATTTTGTTAGTTTTTTAGATACAATGCAAATACCTTACGGGTATTTATTATTGCAGGTATATCAATTCTTAAAATAACCTTCCTGTGAGTATCGTAGGGTGTAGGATCCAGAGTGTCACTGAAAGATTATGTGACTATACCTTCTGGGGTACGTATAATCTGACTAACGCGTGTGTGTTTATGAAAATCCAAAATGTGTTCCTTTCAATATAAGCACGGTGACCATTCGTCCTTTTTTTAAAGGACAGTCCTCTATTTTTACTTGATGTCCTTTTAGATTAACAAAAATTAAAGTGTCCTTTTTTTAATTGAAATGTCCTTTTTTGTCCTTTTTTTAACTATTAATACTTTTTTGTTTAAATTTTAAAATTGAAAGTTATTTTCTCAATACAATAAAAATTTAAATTACCAAGCAATAGAAATTACAATCACCAAATGGATTGTGCAGAAATTAAAATCTTTTTATCAAATGGCTGTTATATTTTTGGACATATTTTAAGTTCTGGACATATTTTGTTTAAAAAACATTAATACATGTATGTAAGTATATGTAAGTAAGTAGAATATATGTAATTTACTATAAATATCTAGTAAATACATTTTTCATTACATTTCTAAATGTCCTCTTTTTTGCGTTGATAAATATGGTCATCGTAAGTATAAGGCACAGGTAATTCATTTATTACAAATTATGCAAATTGGTAATTATTTAGGTAGGTAAGTATAATTTAGCAATTATAAAATTGGAAGCAGCTCTAGATAGTTGCTCACACTGTTTGTATTCTAACAAATTGAATAAAAATGTTTATTATTTAAATTGCCTGTTGGATTGATTTCCAGAACACCTTTGAGGAAATATGAAGGGGTCATGATTTCCAGCCGCACTTCTTCCAGGACAGAAACAGTGTTTGTAAATTGTTATTTATTGTGACGACAAAAGTCAGTGGCTTCGTTTTTGTCCACACTTCATCAACATTTCCCATAGACTGCCTAAAGTGAAGAACCAGTTCATTATTCTATTTAAATTTAAATTAATTATTAAGTTTAGATTATTTACCATTGAATTATATTTGTTGATTTATTTCTTAACTGAAGGGAATTATTGTCGTTATTATTACAAGTAACAGTATCCACATTCCCCAAATTCGAAACATTAGTTGTACACTCAGTATGTGCTTGTACATTTGATTTCTTATGTCTCGCAGTGGCACAGCTAAATACGTAATGATATACAGAAAACTGGTTGATCATCAGCAACTCTCAGTTTATGTGTTTGTACAGCTTATTTCATGTGTCTCGCTAAACACATGATAATACCCATGTATATACGTACATTCGCATGCATCAATACTCAGATGCAGTGATGTTAACCTTACGGTAATTACCGTATTGTACGGTAATTTAGCTCCCCGAACGGTAAGCAGGTAATTTGTACGGCAATTTTAAAAAGTTTTAATTTTTAATTGTAAGACCCCAAACATTTTTTTCATAATGTGTCCACCAGGGCGAATTCATAACTGTGTTAATAGACCAAATATAAATTATTCACTGCAAATTCTCTTGTGACTAAATATTTCTCAGTAAAAACATCAAAAAAGTACGGTTTCATTACAACTATGCAAAATAATGCCTATTGTAGTTGAATTCTATACGTTTCTTATTATTAATTTGGTACCAGACATTGTAAGGAGTTTATTTTTCCAGCTGAGGTATGACTCAGTCGCTCCAGGTTCGTATCAAAGGTCTACTTCCTTTGACAATAAAAACACGAATATTTTAGGTGATGTTTATATTCGGGAACAAAATGTTTATTGAAACGAAACTTAAACTACTTAGATTATCTTAAAGCTAGTGGGTTAGATTTTCAGTATCGGGGGTGCGCTGATTCCTCTGCTACACCGCTCTGGTACTTAGGCTGATAATACTCGCCTTCAGTTCGGGCTACTAATGAGGTAAGACCGGTAATATTAAGTTGTATTCGGGTTAGAAATTATCAACTACGAATTCAAGAGTATTCGGAGGGTTGAGCTCGGCTACGGATTAGTACGACTACAAGAGTATTCGGAGGCTTGTAATCGGCAAAACTACGAACTCAAGAGTATTCGGAGGCTTGAGCTCGGCTACGGATTAGTACGACTACAAGAGTATTCGGAGGCTTGTAATCGGCAAAACTACGAACTCAAGAGTATTCGGAGGCTTGAGCTCGGCTACGGATTAGTACGACTACAAGAGTATTCGGAGGCTTGTAATCGGCAAAACTACGAACTCAAGAGTATTCGGAGGCTTGAGCTCGGCTACGGACTAGTACGACTACAAGAGTATTCGGAGGCTTGTAATCGGCAAAACTACGAACTAATTTGGTTAAATATTAGTACTTGAACAAGAATCGGTAAAGCTCAAGAATATTGTTCTTGTAATTATCGTTCGCACGATATCGTTAATTGCTCCCCGATTGTGTGCAAACCTTGTCTACTTATCCTTGTTATCCTATGAAGCCACTGAGAATTATTAGCAGTGTGATGTTTTGTTACCTACATTCGCTTGTTTGTTGTTATGTATGTATGTATGTGCGTGCATACGTTTTCTTGTGTAATGCTAGAGTTAATGTCGACGCCGTTGACGGCGTTTCAATGCCGAAAAAGTTGAAATAGATTCAACTTTTACGGCGTTGCAACGCGTTGAGATTAACTGCTCTCATATAATTTCATACGATTCAACTTTTTTTTTGACATTTGACGCCGTCGACGACGTCGACATTAACTCTAGCATTACTTGTTTTATGCTGGTTGTGTTATTAGGTAAGTGTACTTGTTCTTGTGTATGCAGTATTGCTAAGCCATGTGTTTTATTGCCCGTACATACTACAAATACACTACACAGCATATTTTACTGGTGGTATTGGTTAAGGGTATTTGTAACGGCACGTTACAACTTTGCGTACAGTAGTTTTACCTAAAAAACTAATTTTTTTAGGGCTGTACGGAAATCGAAATAAAAAAGTTAACATCACTGCTCAGATGTGACGAACATACTATCAGAATTTTTGTATAAAAGTAAGCACATAATGAGTAAAGGGGAATTTGGTTTTTGACTGTTGAACGGTAAGATTGATATTTCTACGGTGTATTCCAAAACAATATTAAGAGAAATAGTGCTGCTATTGAGTAGGCGTGTTCCATTCCAAAGAGGTACTACGGACACTACACTGGATATAAGCCGTGGGTGATCACTTCTAGTGCGACGGGGTATTCCGGACTAAGGGAAGCTTCATCCAGAGGATAAAAAAAAACATATTTCAGAGCATATTTTTAATATAACTCACATTACAATTAGGGAGTTATATACCTTATTGGAAAAGTGATTTGATGTAGATACCGATTTTATAAATAGCGAAAATTTTGAAATTTTAGCTCCTGAATGATGTAATGTTGTTTTGACTGCATGTAAAAACTTCGGTAAGGCTTTTAATTAGGAGCTCTGCTTAGCTGAGCGCTCATATGTGAAAAATTTTAAAGCTTAATATATTAATAAAATACTATAAAAATATTAGCTGCATATGCGGCCTAAATAGAAGTTACATTCAATAATGATAAAAAACACAGTTATTTAGATAATTAAACAAATGATTTTTGTTAAAGTAGCTTTGCATTTTATTCTAATTTTTTTTTTTGCTAAATTTTGAAAAAATTAACAAATTTCGTTATATAAAAGAAGTTGACTACAAAAGTCACACAGTGTCACGTGTGTGGCCAAAAATGGTAAGGATTGATGAAAGGAATTTCGGCTTATTTTGCACAATTTAATAAAAAAACACAACAACTAGATAAAATGTAAAGTAATTGTCAAAAAATATTGAGTATTTTTTGAGTTATTGTGGGTGAAAGTGGTGGTTTCTTTGCAACATGATATTTTACAAGAAAAACAATTAAATTTTGCATGCGGTAATAATTGTTTAAATTTAAATTTTTTGTTAACGGTGGGTACAAAGTGGAATTGAATTGCAAGTCTGATGTCTTATTACAATTGCAACGCTGTTATTGTTTACAATTGTTGATCACATGCGATGTGCCGTTAGCGAGAAGAAAGGTCTGATAGAAAAGTCACATTTTTACAATAAACACAACTTTCGCAAAAAATTAAAAAAAAACATGAAAAACAATTTTTAAATTTTGTGATATTTTATTGCTATAAGTATGTATTTTAACATATATAAATCTCAGCTGCATAGTTCTGCACAAATTTTTTTGGTGAATGTTTTTCTAGTGGCAGCAGCATTGAAAATTCGTGATATTTTTAACCTATGGCTGGAGTTGAGGCAAAAAAGAGCCAATCCTATAGTGTTTTATATTAAAGAATTTGCACAAAATAATCTGCAAAGAGCACTCACAGATACAGAAGAACAGAAACTGATCTTTATTCTTCTAAAGTTTATTCATTGTTGGGCAAAATACTCCCGAATGAAAGTTAGATTCGAACGTGAATTGAGTAATTGGCTGGATACTGAAGTATTTACTGAAGACGTTTGTGTTGTGAGTTCTTCTTTGTATTCTGTAATATTTTATTAATCAATATAATCTATTTTTATTAGGAACCAAGTACAAGTGGCGGTAGGGGCAGGCACTCAAAGTGTTATGAAGAAACGGCACAACGTACGAAAAGAAGGCGAGTCCATGAACTAGTTGCATCGACTTCTGCTGAAGCTTTTACTGAAGCGGCTAAAAAGGTTTCAGGCGAAACGAATGCTAAACAATTATCTGTGAAGAAATCATTAGCTTTGTTTATTGACTTGGATCTTTCTGTTCGGCAATACAATATGCTAAGAAATGTGGTGAATACAGTTCACCAAGATTGTTTCCCGTCATACTATTTAATAGCAGAAGCAAAGAAAAAGCTCATCCCAACCGATATTTATGTATCAGAAACATCAGCTGAGGTTCCATTGCAAAACATTTTGGACAAAACAGCTCATAGCATTCTAAATATGAATGATTTTCAAACCAAAAATGATTTAATACTAGAATGTAAATGGGGATTTGACGGCAGTAGTGGACATAGTGTATATAAGCAAAAATTTTAAAACCATGATGCTACTGACGAATTTCTTTTCGTTACATCGTTTGTTCCACTTCGCTTTTTAGACTGGGAAGATGAGAAAGTGGTGTGGCAAAACGATAAGCACTCGTCCTGGAGGTTATGCAGACCTATAAAAATAATGTTTACAAAGGAAAACCGTAATGTCATAAATACTGTTAGGGAGCAATTGCAACATGAAATCGATACATTGGACACTTATTTTTATAATTCTAAAAACAAAAGTCTTAAAGTACATTATAGAATAAAATTAACTATGATACATGGAGCAGTTCTAAGCGTAATTAACGGAAGCAGAAGTAATGCGACTTGCGTTTTATGTAGAGCAAAGCCATCGGAAATGAACGACACATTAATATTTGGACTTAATAGTGTGCCTTATTATCCAATCAGAACCATCGATTTCTATCCACAGTAAAAAAAAATAATAAAGAAGTGTGAGCTAGGTGATTTAAAAAATTATCTAATTGAAAGTGAAAATTTTACAACAATACTTTCAAATAATGAATTAGCAGTGGAATCGGAAACTGATAGTTTCAGCGATAGTGAGTAGTATATATTACATTCTTGTTTATTGTATGTTATTTTAAATAAATTTAACCATTTTGAATAATAATTAGCAAGTTTTATCATTTATTCGTTCAAGGGTATGTGGTGGGCAGGCATATTATTTGATATGTTCATTCAAGGATATGTCAGAGGTGGGCGAGTCCTTTGAGATAATTTCATATAACTCACCTCAGTTATCAGTAATATATCACAGACAAATCGAGCCAAGTTTGGTTCAATTCCAACAACAATTTTAGAAAATATATGTTTTTCATTTCAGGATATATGGAAGGTAGGCGAGTCCTTGGGCCGATTTTTTCAAAACTTCGTTTTTTTCCTTTCCTACTTATAATAGTAATGTGTACCAATTTTCATTCTTCTACGACAACTCCTATTTTTACCGCCGTTTATATGAAAACACGACACTGTGCGTCGTTGTTTGCTGGGATCAAGTCGTGTTTTTTGTCGGCTCCAATAAATCACCTGTAAAGTCTGTACTCAAAGTGTAAATACCTGCATAAATCGTAATTCGTGTGAAGCATCTTATAAGTAACAAGTTGCGCTGTTGTTTTCCTCCATAAAAAAGAGATTTTATAAGTTAATTGAAATTAAATTTCTTTTATTATTTCACTGGAAGTTTGGTTGTTTGTGCTTGTTTCATCATATTACTCAAAGCAAGGTGAACTAAATAGATAATATCAAAGCAAATATCTACAGCTGTTTCATTCTATCATAATACTGGCAATACTGCACAACAGTTGAATTATCACTGCTTATTTACTGCAATACCCCTCGTTGTTAATTGTAAACTGCATTACCATTTATCACTACACAGGGAGCAAAAGTAATTGCATTCGGATTATTCATAAAAACTGAAAATTATATATGTATGTATATATATATATATATATATATATATATATGTAGATATATATATATATATATATATATATATATATATATATATATATGTATATATATATATATATATATATATATATATATATATATATATGTATATATATATATATATATATATATATATATATATATATATATATTTGATTGTCTCATCGTTAATTCCCAAGATGGCATGCTTGAAAAAGGGATATACTCTTGAAGGATCGGATGATAGAATGCTGGTTATGTCACGACTCATACCATTTTAAGTGCGCTGGCATTTCTGGCTTATTGGGCGAGTCAATAGCAAAAAACAAAAGCGTTCAGTGGCGTTGTAATAGTTGCCAGAAAGTCAGTGTTGAATTTTTTAAATTCTTCCAGAGCACTAAAAACAATTTCCTGCAAATCCAGAATAACCTTGGCCATTTAACTGAACAAATTAATGAATATGGAAAACTTTTTAGTGACTTTAAAACCTTAGACAGTTTACAATCACCATCCACAATTCACCGCAAAAGCCCCAGATTGTTGAATAAAGATAACAATACTTCTGCAACAATCAATCAATATGTAGTTAATACGATTAATGATGGATCCAGTTTAAAAATTCTCCTCCAAGAACAACTATGCCTAATGCCTCAGATAATGTTGGTAACATTATTCATGTCAACGATATGAATAATGACTCATCAACGGCCGTGCCTCTGAACAATGCTTCAAAATCTCTATGCACCGCTCAATTAAGTAATTTTGATGTCTCAACTCCCTTTAACCTCAATAGCGAGCTCGTCTACAGTTAATAATCAAAATTTAACTGATACATCAACAGCCCCAAGGGAGTTGCGTACGATTCCTCCGAAAAAAACAATATTTTCTACACGTTTTAATTTTTTACGTTTTAATCCAAAAATTAATAAAATCGGGTATGAATTTCTGCAGAAAATCGCGTGGGAAAATTATATGAAAATCGCCCAATAATCACTTTCAATACCGACTGCCAAGCAATGAACAAACAAACTCTTACATCTTACACTTGCGTATGTATTGAAACTGATAGTTTACTGCCCTAGAGGCGCGCGTATAGATGTTAACACATCAAAAATAGGCTATTGATGAAAAGTTTAAGAATAGTCACAATTAATAAATGTTTTCTGGTTATACAGTGTTTTTTTTTGTAAAGAGATTATTAAAAATCAGTATTACATTAATTAAAAATGAATAACTTTAAGTGTTTAGTGCGTCAAATAATTGATACTTACATATATTAAAAGTGGGAGAAATACACAAAGTATTAACGTCCGAAGATGCACAAGAGTCGCGCACTATACCTAACAGAATGTTTTTTTAAGTTAATTTTTTGTTGTATATTTAGTTGTGGGTGCTGTTGGCTGAAGTAATAGAACACGAGACTATGAAACGGAGGGTCGTGAGTTCGAGCCCGCTCTGAGTCATGAAATATTGTGTTGAATTCTTCTGATCAGCATTAGTGCGCGGTTGTGTTAGTTGTTGCCAGCCTGTTTCAATGATGAAGGCATAGTCACTGATCACTGAACATAATTGGCAGCGACTGACACTATCATGTACTAAAAAGCAGAGTAACAGCACCCACCTTCGTCGGCCCTGTAGCAAAAATTAGCCGGCGAAGTAAAAGGTTGAAATGGCTACAAAAAAAAAAAAAAAAAAAAAAACTGTCTATCTTCTCATCTTTCCCAATCTGTCTCCTCAATACTATCCCCTCGTTTCTAGTTCCAGCGCAATGCACTGCATATGTAGGGGCTATCCCCTGAGTGCTGGTCCTACTCCTAAAAAAAAAAAAAAAAAAAAATTTTTTGTTGTATATTTAGTTATTGTAAACAATCTACATCGAATATGTAAATTTAATTTTATAAAATCAAAACCCAGTTAAAAATGGGAACAGTGCTAATTAATACAATTATATTAAGTTAAGTCTGGGTTAAAGTGACGTGACATAAATTAAAAATATTATATAATAAAAATGTTAATATAATAAACAAGTAAAAACGTTATATTCGACCGGGTCGAATCTTAAATACCCTCCAAATATTTAGTAAGTGAATTTGATATGTTTAACTTGGTGGGACAGAGTTCCTTTATATAATATCGTACGTCAACGCCCACTAAAGGGGGCGGGATTCAAATATATACAATATCATGTTTTCCACAGACGAACGCATGGGCATTGCTAGACCGTCTTAGACTTCATCACAATTCTCTTTGGAGGGTATAAAAACTGTATTTTGGCGGGGTCGCTCTGGCAAGGGCTGTGGGGGAAACATTTCACCTTTTTCATAAAACTCTAAAAATAAATGCTTGGGATAAGGCAGAAATCGGCAGTCATAAAACTCTAAAGATAAATGCTTGGGATGATTATATACAAAATTTAAAAAACATTTTTTTTTGGTAGGGTCATTTTGGGGGCAAAAGGGGGGGGGGGGGGTAGGGCAGAAATCGGCAGTGATAAAACTCTAATGATAAATGCTTGGGATGATTAAATACAAAATTTAAAAAAAAAAATTTTTTGGTAGGGTCATTTAGGGAACAAAGGAAGAGTTGGGGGGGGGAGGTAGGGCAGAAATCGACAGTCATAAAACTCTAAAGATAAATGCTTGGGATGATTATATATAAAATTTAAAAAAAAAATTTTTTTTTGGTAGGGTCACTTAGGGAGCGAAGGGGAAGGAGGGGGTAGGGCAGAGTAGTACCAGGTTTCGTCTCAGCTTCGTCATTAAAGCTTAAAAGTGTTATTTTTAAGGAATGTAGGCTTAAGTAAAACAATTTGTTAAATTTTTATGCTATTTTTGCCTATAAATTTTTTTTTGGTAGGGTCATTTTAGGGGGCAAAGGAAGAAGGGGAGGCGGGCTGGGGCAGAAATCGGCAGTCATAAAATTCTAAAGATAAATGCTTGGGATGACTACATACAAAATTTAAAAAAACTTTTTTTTTTGTAGGCTCATTGTGGTGGCAAAGGAAGAGGGGGGGGGGGGTAGGGCAGAAATCGGCAGTCATAAAACTCTAAAGATATATGCTTGGGATGATTATATACAAAATTTAAAAAAAAAAATTTTTTTTTGGTAGGGTCATTTAGGGGGCAAAGGAAGAGGTGGGGGGGGGGTAGGTAGGGCAGAAATCGGCAGTCATAAAACCCTAAAGATAAATGCTTGGGATGATTATATACAAAATTTAAAAAAAAAATTTTTTTTGTAGGGTCATTTAGGGGGCGAAGGGGAAGGAGGGGGTAGGGCATAGTAGTACCAGGTTTCGTCTCAGCTTCGTCATTAAAGCTTAAAACTGTTATTTTTAAGGCATGTAGGCATAAGTAAAACAATTTGTTAAATTTTTATGCTATTTTTGCCTATAATAACGCCCACTAAAGTGGGCGGGGTCAAAAAATATTTTTATTTTACTTAATGGCTCCAAGTTTAAGGCGTTGGACCGTATTTGACATAAAAATATATCATTTGCTTAACAGAATAACCAAAAAACTTTAAAAATTATGTTGTTTTTTCTGGGTTGGTTTAGTTCTTCTTAGGGGAACTTTTTTCCCTCTTGCCCGATTTAGCCCATCTTCGAACTTAACCTGCTCTAAGTTTTAATATATATTTATGCCAAATTTCAAGAGTCTAGCTCTTTTCGTTTGGACTGTATCGTGATTTCCACAGACGGACGGACGGACGGACGGACATGCTCAGTTGGTCTTAGATTTCATCACTGATCAAGAATATATATACTTTATGGGGTCTGAGATGGATATTTCGATGCGTTACAAACGGAATGACAAAGTGAATATACCTTCAAATTCTTTTTTGGAGGGTATAAAAAAATATTTAGTTAAAGTTACTATTTTGGTACATGTACACGTCATCTCTATATGCAAGCAATAAACTTCTTACCTTTATTCTGAAATAAGTTCTGGTTTAAGTTGGCTCATATTTTATAGAATAATAGCAAATACATTTAAGATTATTCGTGCAAAATTTCAGATTTCAGAACAAAATGTTACAGATTTTTTATCCGATAAGGACTAAAATTTTCCACTGTGCGGTGTATTCCACTTCACTAGGGAATATCACTATTGCAATCTGCGTTCCCTTGTAATAGTGGTGCCATCCACTCGCACAAGTATTTCGGTCACACAGCTTAGCATTTTATAATGGGCGGCGTATTCCGTTCCACTACAGAAGCCGCCTGTAGGCTAGGCATTACTAAAGGGTGTTTTTATAGAGTGATACAAGTTTAAATCATAATAAAACTTAGTAATATATTTTTGATATCAATGAAGCGGTCTCTATTGGATAGAAAATTTTATGACATTAACGTTTAAATATGATTTCGGCCATGGAACAACAATTTTCAACAACAAAAAAATCGTCCATAAAGTGGAAGGTCACAATCCCAGTTGCTGAGGACGGCGACAAATTGATTGATGAGGATTATCTTCAATGCTTTCCGGTACAGAGGCTACAGCTTCTTCAGTGAGCACTGTTTGGCGTCTCACGCAATGCACATTATCAGTAACAGTAAATGTGGCTCGAAAACGCGCTATTGTTCTTCGAAGGACGATTATGTACGCCATAAAATGGAAGAAGTACACGATGAGTTTGACGAATAGAACCATTAATTTGACTAACAATTTCCACAATTTGCACGCGTTGCTCTGGTGTAAGTCGATCCATAATGAAATGTCAAAGCAAACTAAACAAAAAGCAACTATCAGCTGTTAAATGGGTAGTCAAATAAAGCAGTGATGCCAACTTAAAGTTGTATCACTCTATAAAAAACACCCTTTATTAGTTAAAAACATCTCCTACGTAAGAGACATACTGCATAACTGACGCGGGCAGCTACACAGAGACAAAGACTATCCAAGTCGCTTTTCCTATTGTAAAATATTTGTATATTAGACACTGGACCCCGCTGAGTTACCCCAGCCAAAACAGTAATCCGTAAGTATGAGATAACGCATGTAAATATATTTATATATAAAAGTTCGTCTTTGAAATACAGTTTGGATAATTTTGTTTTATAATTGTAGTATATGAGTTAAAACACGTCAAACCATCACGAAAAAAATTGAATTTTTGGTATCATCACCTCCGATTTCAATGAAATTCAACACAAATGTTATACACTATAAGAGTATAATTAAACAAAAACAATTTGGCCCCAGATCCATTCGGGTTCCGAAATATGACGTCATAAATGTTGAAAAATCACAAAACTCTACTTACAAAAAGCGATAGAACTTTTTAACTATGCAAGATAATTAATTCTTCTTTCGTATCGTTTTAAAGGTGAAAGTGTACCCTTTAAAATGATATGCATATTGCGTTTTTTAAAGAAAAGGTTCAAAGGTATATATCTGAAAAAGTATATATTTAAAATTCTTAGAAAAAAATATGTAAAGTACTAGACCCTCTTCTACATTTCTAGAAAATATAAAGGTAGAGACTCGATTGGTGTCAGAGTTATAGACCAGATTGTGATCCTAAGTATGTTTTGTATTCATACTTAATTGATTGTTTTTTTTTTGTACAAGCTGAAGTATGGACATTAGGGCGTCTCGAAAAAAAGTTCGCCGTACACCACCGATTATAAGCAAGGTGATTTCGATTCATTGTTTTAAATGAACACTAGTTTGGACATACCGCTTACCTTGGGCGTAGACAAAAGATCGAAATTTTTATCTTGGACCAGCACTCAGGGGATGAAGTCTACATATGCAGTGCCGGAACTAGAAAGGAGGGGACAGATGAAAGATGAGAAGAATTTTTTTTAGCTTTTTCAACATTTTTACTTCGCCGGCTAATTTTTTTGCTACAGGGCCGACGAAGGAAGGTTCTGTTACTCTGCTTTTAGTACATGAGATAGTGTCAGTCGCTGCCAGTTATATTCAGTGACCTTCATCATTGAACACAGGCTGGCAACAACTAACACAACCATACACTAATGCTGATCAGAAGAATTCAACACAATATCTCATGACTCAGCGCGGGGTTGAAGTCAGGACCCTCCGCTTCATAGTCTCGTGTTCTACTACTTCAGCCAACAGCACCCACAGTTTGTCACATGCGCACAGCTCTTGTGCTAGGCTTTGCGTTTGGTGCTATTGTGTTGAGATTGAAGCCGATGAATCCAATTTGTGCCGTGAAGATGACTGGCAGTTGTGTCGCTGTCGTGAAGTGGCAGAACTAGGTTGCTTCGCTATTTGCTGGTGTGGGTGATTTACATATAAATCTTATAGTGATAATATTGACAGATTTTTAAAAGAATTAGCTAAATGAGCTTCAACCTCATTTACATTGAAAACTGTAAGTTCAATCACATTTAAAACCGTAATTAGGTCACAGTATATCGAAATAACCAAATTAATAATTCTGTTAATAAACTTTTATATGAATTGCACTTCTTGCAAAACTTATTTTAATTGTAACATTTTCTATTTCGAAATGCTTATAAATCATTTTAATAAGAATTGGAAAAGTATGATGATGACATGAAACACAAATAAAAAAACAAGTTATGATTATAGATTAAGAAACATTGTAAATTCAGTCTTAACTCGCTACTCCTAAGAATAAGTCAAATAAACTTATTATTATAAAATATATAATACTTGTTATCATCTTTAACAGAAGAGGATTTAATGAGAGAAGCCACCAAAGCTATCTTTACCGAAATATTCAAGGGGAAGCCAAGAACGTTGTAATAAATATTCAACAACCAAACAATTACGCAACAATAAAGAAGACACTACGATTAAGGTATAGACCAGATGTTGAACAAACAAAAGCTACAGAAATATCAACGAGATACGAGTAAATAATGTAAGTGATTTAGCAATAGAATTACAAAGCCTTAAGTATAAGAGTGATGAGCTAAGTATTTATTATCGGGACGAACATTATTAAGATTTGTTTAATGTGAACAGTTTAATAGCTAATGGAACAATAGAAATGACACAGGGAGTATTATTGGACAAGATATATGAAGAAAGAGACATAGGGACTATATAGATATAATAATGAAAAATTTGGAAGCTAATAAAATTAGAAAAATCAATAGATTAAATTAACGCGGGAAAAATTATGCGGAAAATAGATCAGAAGCCTTTGTAATAAATTATAAGGCTGTTCGACACGATGAACAACCAAAATATACAAAATTAAAGCTTACAAATATAAATCCATTCAATATAAAACGACCCTTAAATTTTTCAGATCATGATGATGCTAATGATAACACCGGCACACAAAAAAAAATGTTCTGTACACCGTACGCCACCTATCTACGGAAATGTTTTTCGACCCGCTGAATACGAATTTACAGCCAGTTTAGGCCGTTCAGCCTGCAATTTCGAGTAAATTAAAAAGAAAATAGCGAAAATTTTATGTTCTGGCAAGAAAAAAAATGTTGAGATCTAAAACAAGCATAATTTTCATGTATTTCGATTTCTTAAATACTAATTTCGATCGTACTTTAATTATAAACCGTTTTAAATCTAAAAAAATTGTAAAAAATCAAAGAAAATTGGGATTATCTTGGTATAAAAAATTTTGTGGACCCGGATTGACGAAGATTTTCATGTAATTTAATCTACTTGATCTGATTCTGCAATAAATATGGTCCATAGTCCCCTCAGACATTCATAAAGTTGCAAAAAATCGATAAAATAGCAGAGAATTGCTGCTGAAAAAATTAAAAAAAAATCTTTTAAGCACAATTACATAAATTTCTTGTATGTTTTATTAACAAAATACAAGATGAAAATCTGAAAATTAAAAAAAAATTTAAAATCTATGAAAATGTCGTATAAACAGAATTAGAAGAATGATTTTCCGAACTTTTAAACTGTTTTCCGGTGGTATCGAACTCTTTTATTTTCAAATGATCTACGGAGTGAATTTCTCTTTCGTTTGTTATTTTCTTTTGGTATATCTCTTTTGGGTGTCCAGCAATAGTCTGTCATCATATTGATATTCCAATTTCCTTGATACCTAGTCTCCATTTCATTTATGTATTGATGAAAACATTTTTCCTGTGCTTCGCTGCACTCCCCAAGATTCTCAGGAAAGTTATCGATGTGTGAATCTAGAAAGTGTAATTTTATATATACTAAGCATCCTAAATTTTTGTAATTTGTCATTAATTCTTCGACTATTGTCCTGTAGTTTTCACTTTTATTATTTCCTAAAAAGTTATGACACACATTTTAGAAACTTACTCAAGCTGCTCTCTTCGTATTCATTTTACGTACATAGCATACTGAAATAGAGTTCTAATTTGGGGTCCATTAAAAATTCCCTCTTTTAATTTGGCATCACTTATCGCCGGCAACTTTTCTCTCAAGTACTGAAAACAATCACCATCCTTGTCCAGAGCTTTGACATATTGTTTTATGAGACTTAGTTTGATGTGAAGTGGCGGTAGCAGATAGTTTGAAGGCTGAATTAATGGTGTTCGTATTACATTATGAGTACCGACATTTAATAGAATTCTCGTAGGCCATTCTTTTTTCACATAGTGATTCTTTCTGTCTCTGCTATCCTACAAACATAGATAGCAAGGATATTTTCTGAATCCTGATTTTTGGCCTAAAAGAAGTGTTGCGATTTTGAGATCCCCGGAAATTTTCCATAGGTGAACTGAATAATTTATCTTACCCAATACAATTCCCAAATTTTCATAGGTCTCTTTAAGCTTCGTCGAATGGGCTATTGGAATTGGCGCTAATATGTTTCCAATGTGAAGCAAGACAGCTTTGAGACTTCTAATTGATAAATCTATAAAGAGTCTCCACTCATCGTCTTTATAGATATTAGGTTTTAATTCATCAACCAAGCCTTTAACATTGGAACAGTACACTACCGAGTTCTCATCGTCCTTTGGGAAAAAACTTCCGGAACTCTTCTTCCCTATTGCGGTAAAAGTAAGCCGTTACCTTTTTAGCTAACAAGGTTTTATTTTTTAGTCTTGATGCCAGTAATTCAGCTCCATCCTTAGGTAAATTTAAATCTCGTAAGAGATCATTTAGTTCTTCTCGACTAAATGTTTCAGGGTCTTTCGTTTTCCCATCTGGCATGAAATCTTTATCTTCAGAAATTTCTTCTTCCTCCATTGGCACTTCTTCTTTTTCTACTTAAATCTCTTCAAGAGCTTCGGTTTCATCAACAACAACTTTTTTCTGTGACTTAACAGCTGATGAAACATTGGCGTACTGTATTTTACTTCTATTCGACGAAGTAAAACCGGCAATTTCAGTCATACAGAACAGTTATGCGAACTAGTGGGTGAACTCCAGATCATGGGAATAGCAAATTTCAAGTTTTCTCTGTTTTTGGTTTTTTCCCATCGTGTTAACATAATATTACACGACCACAAACAAAGTGTGGGACCCAGGCTGAAACCAAATTTTTTAATTCTTCATAATTTCGTTTTAATCTATCTGAAAAGGTTCTGCGATTTTTTACCGGCTCAAACTCCCTACAAACGTAACAAAATAGATCAGGACTCTTATTACATAGATGGGAATCGGCTTTAATATTTAGCAATCAAGAAATATAACAGGTATATATACAAATGCGCAAGGACTGGTAAACAATTTTAGTCAAATAGAAGTGATAGCAGCTCAGAAGAACCCGGAGTTTATAGTATTAGCAGAAACACATCTAACGAGTGATATAGAGGAACAAGAGTATATGTTGCAGCATTATGATCACTATGTTACATTATCCAACTCAGCAAGAACAGGTGGAGTTAGAGTATATATTAAGAAGGCGTGGAATGTTAAGAAATTATGTGAAGAGATAGCTGATTCAAAATATTGGATGTGTGCGTACATCGTAAAAAATAAAAAGATGGTTATGATAATTATGGCAGTTTACAAATTTCCAAGTTGCAGAGAAATAGAGTTTTGTGATGCATTCAACGTAATTTGTGAAAAGGTGTGCGAAAAAAACATGGATGTAATAATAGTTGGAGATTTCAACATCAACTGGAGAAGAAATAATTCCTATAAAAACAAGATTCAATCAACGTTAAATGATAATGGTCTGAAACAAATTGTTTCCGAATATACAAGGGTGACATTGAATACGAAAACATTAATAGACTTTGTTATTACTAATAATACTAATAATATTACGGTTACAAATAATAGTGTAAAAAAATAGTAGATCATGAAGCAATAGACATAAATATAAAAACAAAAAATATTGAGCACAGTGCAAATAAAGAAATAGAAATATTTAGATATAAAAAACACCTTTTTAATAGGGAAATTGGGAAAGAAAGTGGGGACGTAAATAATATGACTTTTAATATTGAAAACTGTATAGAAAATGCAATAAAAAAATTTACGGGTAAAAAAGAAATAATAAAAATAAATAATGTAAATAAGTGGTTTAATGGACAACTTAAAGTACTAAAAAGAGATAAAATTGTCAAATATACTATTGCAAGAACATGTAATACGAGTGATGCTTGGAATAATTATAAAGTAGCAAGGAATATATATAAAATAAGAGTAGAATATGAAAAAAAAAAATTTGTAAATAATAAAATTTGCAACGCGAGAGATCAAAAACAAATGTGGAAGGAAATCAAGGACCTTGTACTTAATAAAAACCGTAATGTGATACAAACTGTGATATTTAATCAGGTAGAGCTTAGAGATAGCTGTGAATGAGCCAACCAATTTAATAATTTTTTCGTTAATAGCATTGAAACCATTAGAAATTCAATAGAAAGAGTGCAATATATAAACCAACTCAATGTGGTAAATACTAAATTTAAGTTTCGCGCAATTAATTTACAAGAGCTTAAACTTATATGTAAAAGTATAAAAAATAAACCAGATTTCAATGAAATAACAACAAAAATAATAATGGACAACTGGAGTAGTGTTCGCCAAAAAATACTGAAAATAATAAATAAATCCATTGAAGTAGGAGAATTCCCGGAAAGTTGGAAATTATCTTCAATAAGCCCAGTAGAAAAACTTGCAAACACAAAGAAATGTGAAGAATTTAGGCCAATAAATACCCTAAAAACATTGGAAAAAATTATTGAAAAGGTCGTGAAACAACAACTGGAACAATATTTTGAACAGAATAACTTAATTTCAAAATATCAATCAGGTTTTAGGAAAAAATTTTCATGTGAAACAACGGTCAACTATGTTATTAATAGATGGAAATATGTGAAAAGAGATAAGCGAATTATAGCAGTCTTCTTGGATTTCAAAAGAGCTTTCGAAACAATAGACAGAAATATTTTAATCCAAAAACTTTACATGTATGGAATACAAGGAACAGAATTAAAATGGTTTAAATCGTATTTAACAGGCAGAAAACATATGGTTAAAGTGAATAATATAAAATCTGATATTATAAACAATGAATATGGGGTTCCACAAGGATCAATTTTAGGACCGCTACTTTTTATTATATATATAAATGATATGCCAAAGGTTTTGCAAAGAAGTGAAATAGTATTATATGCGGATGATACACTGATTTTTACAGAAGGCAGCACAGACACACAATGCCAAGACAACTTGAAAAATGACATAAATAATGTTAATAAATGGTTGAAAATGAATAAGTTAAAATTAAACGAAGCTAAAACAAAACTAATGCAAATAAATATGAACAGTAAATCAGCTGTCGAAATTAACGGTCAAAAAATAGAAAGAGTAGACCAAATGAAATATCTAGGGTTTATAATAGACAAAAAACTAAATTTCAATGAACATGTAGAGTATATATGCAAAAAACTCGGTAAAAAAATAGGATTTTTTAAAAGAATACGTAACAAGATTTCCACAATAACAGCAATAAATATATATAACACAATAATAAAACCACACTTTGAATTTGGCTCAACAATCCTGTATACTTGCTGCACAGCAACACAAATAGGAAGGCTTCAGAAATTGCAAAACAAAGCTATGAGATCAATATTAAGATGTAACATCTACACCCCGATAGGATTTATGCTGGATACATTAAAATGGCTAAACATAAAACAAAGACTCGAGATGAATACTCTTTATTTTATTCAAAATATGAGAATCGGAAACGCACCAGAATACAGAATAGATCTATGTGAGAGAGGTACTACCATATCACCTAAGAAATAATAACAACTTTAGACTTCCAAGAGTAACAACAGCTGCAATGCAACGGTCTCTTTTCCATAAAGGGCTGAAGCTTTACAACACGCTTTCTAATAATTTAAAAAATGAATTAAATATCAATGTCTTTAAAAGAAAAATTGTAAACTTCATAAGAAATAATGTTAATTAGAGTTTTTTATAAAAAATTATTTTCCTGTTAATTAATTGTTAATTGTATGTAAAATATTAAATTGTTACAAAAAGTATTTGAATACTACTAAATAAATATTATTTATTATTATTATTATTATTATTATTATTAATTGCTTATTGTAATAGTATACCCTCCAGTAGCCAAGTTTCCCACTACTCAAGAGCATATAATTAACTTGAATGATGTAGAAGCAATTTTAGATAAAATCAAAATAGAAAAAGAGTTAAATTCTATAAGTACGTTTTTAGAAATAGGAAATCAAAAACACATTTCGTCGCGTTTCTTCTCAAACCAAGGAAGCGCCATTTTTCCCAAATTGACTTTTTTGGGGATTAAATAGTAGAAAATAACTTTTGCCATCTGTCTACAATCTCACCTTGACAACTTTGTTTGAAAAAAAGTTAGGTCCATTTCGAAAACCTCGTAAACGTCATACAAAATGACATTTGCATTGAAAATTGAATTTCTTTACATTAATTGTTGGAAATATTAAAGTTTCCCACAATTTTTTTATTCTAGAGATAGAAAAAATATAACAAAAATTTCAAGGCAATCAGAGCATTTTTGTTGGGGCAATAGTCTCTCAAAGTTAGTAACTTTGAAACATCTTTGTATTTAAAGTTAGAAATGTCAGAGCCTCACCAACTATTTTTTTGTTTTTAATATAAACAAGATATTTGGAACATAATCGAAACATTTTGATGCTGTGAAATCACTCTTTGATCGAAAGGAAGAAAATTGATAAAGAACGTTTTGTTCCTACAGATTTTGTTCATACAATAGAAAATGCTAGTGTATCCGTCCCCCTACAAGTTTCACTATATAGAGCACAGTTTATTCAAAGATTTTAAAAAAATCTAATTTTATCAATCCATAAGACTAAAATAAAAACGGGTTATCCGCAAGTAATTGGCATAAAGTGTTTAAATATAATGAACATGGCATGTTCTACAAATTGAATGTTGAAAATGAGTATATTTTGTCTCCCCATAAAAAAAATTATGTTGATCTCGGCATAAATTTGCCTCCACTTTATAAAAACTCTATTGGTATAAAGAAACAAAACAAATTCCGCAAAATATTTGGTCCTTTTCCAACAACTCTCTTTTTACAACAAGAAATAAAATGCTGACATATTTTTTAAGATTATTTATTGTAGTTTTAGAATTTCTTATAACACTGCTCAGCAGCAAAACCCTCCTTTAAATAAAATTATGTGGACTATATGAATTTTGATGCGCTAAACTCAAACCCGTTTTCGACTTTTTTCCATCAGGTCGCGAGTTTTTTTTTTCTAGGCGTGGCAAATTTGTTCCCTAAATTAGTCAGGTACGAAGACATATATCACCTTAACTCGAGAACGAGTCATCCGATTTTCAAAATTGACAATAAAATCCAAATTTTTTAACCGATTTTTATGGTTTATAGCTTATTGTATTTTTAAGATATGTAGCTCTCAGAAAAATGTGCAAAATGTTGAATATTTGCTTTATTGTTTTTTTAATTACATTTTTAAACTGAAAAAATTACGAATTTTGCACGAAAATTTTTTTCCATTCATTACTGAATAATTCCAAAACGATAAGAGATAGAGAAAAATTATATTCGACTAACATAAATAAAATTTTTTTACACATCTTCTGGTGTAACAAAAAATCGGATGACTCGTTCTCGAGTTAGTGTGAAATATGTCTCCGTACCTGACTAATTTAGTGTAGAAAATTTGCCACGCCTATAAAAAAATCCAGACATTATAGAAAAACCGAATACGGATTTGAGTTTAGCGCATCAAAATCCATATAGTGCACAAGTTGTATTTAAAGGAGAGACAAAAAGTGATTTTTTGTTTATCGCATTTTTTGTTAACTTTTTAATACGAATAAACTTTTTTTAGATAAATAAGGAAATAAATGTTAATTTACTCTCTAAAATATCTTTAATTTTTCAAAAACCTCGTAAACGACACAATTTTAAGATATTTAGTGACCAAAACACGTAAGCGACAAATTTGGCAACAGTTACTTGTAAACAACTAATTTTTAAAAAATATGTTTCTACACCCTTCAGAAAATCGTAAAGCTATATTTTTTTGAAAAAAATTGTTGTATAACTCATATTGAAAAAGTTATAAAGTTTATTTCGTTTTCTGAAAAATGAGTATCTTGGACTTATGTGGTTTGAGAAGAACCCCGACGATATGTCTCTCAGTGCATGGATTTATACCATGTGCTTTGAAATTCAATTAGGAGATAGCATATTTAACTAGATTCGCTAGCAACACCGCGCCAATGACTTCCAAACGAGAAAGCGAAACTGTTTGGATAGGTGTGACTTTCGTCTTGGCTACTAACAAGTCCACGAATATGTTTTTGCTCTCGGCCTCCCGAACCAGTTCAATCCAGCTTTGCAAGTGTAAGGTATTATACTTACCTACTTATTATACTTACCTATAATACTGACCTACTATACTTACTTATTATACTTACCTATAATACTTACCTACTATACTTATTATTATAACCACTTATTGTATTCTATGTTTAATTTAGTTAAGTTGGTAACGCATCACTCGTTATATTTTTACTCATATTCTATTCCATATCACTCGTTAAGTTATGTTGTAAAGTTTACCTAGTTGTTTTAAAATAAAAGGACAGTCAGTTGACTAGTACCACCGAGATATTTCAAACGTGTTTTATTTAAAGGAAACATCCGTCACATGGCGACCGTGACAAAAGTAACTAAGTTTAATAAATTTTTTATGACTTATAATTGAGCGTGCGCAGCAATATTTCATATAAAAAAGAATTAATTATTTTAATTTTTATTCTTATGCCAAGGTTATTTGCTTATTTCCTACAACGTAAGCAAAAATATGTATTTACAAACTTTAATAGTGGCATTAAAAAAAATGAAATTAAACTGAGAAAAAATTAAACAAGATTTAAATAACGTTTTTATAAATAAAATGAAATTAAAATTTAAAATGAAAATCAATAACTTTTTTTCTCATACGTAAAAAAAACAAATTCAAAATTTTTCATCCACCTCACATGTATGTACATATTAAAGTGTTTGTTGACTTACGTACATATGTACATATATACATAAATATGCATTTGCTACATGAAGAACCCAGAATCTTAATATATGGAAAATAAGTTAAATAAAATGAAAATAAATTATTGATTAACATTATTATAAAGGATAATACAATATTTTTTAAGCTTAAGGTCTTTATGATATATATATATATATATATATATATATATATAATTCTTTTGTCTAATTTTTTTAACCTTTTTTCTTTAATAAATAATATATTTGTTTGAGTCTTGAGGTTAATTTATATTAATATTTGTTATTCTTCGATATTTCGCTAACCATCGGTTAGCTTCTTCAGGAAATTATTTAGTTTTGTCAAAAATTTTCTTTTCAATTAGTATATACAAAATTTTTTTAACAACATAAATCAAAAATTTTAAATATTAAAAAATACTAACTCTAAAATGTGTAAATAGTTTAAATTAATACAATTTTAAATATTAAAACATACTAAATCTAAAATGTATAATTATTATAAATTTTAATAATATATAATAATATAATGAAAACCGATGTGTGTGTATTAACTACAATTCTTTTAATGTTGTGTAATTAAATAAATATTATATATTAGTAAAATTTTAAATATTAAAACATACTAACTCTAAAATGTATAAATACTATAAATTTTAATTATATATAATAATATTATGAAACCGATCTGTGTGTTAACTACAATTCTTTTAATGTTACGTAATTAATTGTAAACAAAATTATAAAAATGTTTTTTTTTTTTTTTTTATAAAAAAAATTTTAAACATAATACGTCATAAAGCTTATGGTAAATTATCTTAACATATGCATACAACGCAAATAATTTAACATAATTATTATTATCAATTTTAAATTTATACATGCATGCATATGTCAAAATATTTTATATATTGTGTATATAATTTAACATAAACAAATAATTCTAATAACTTAATTTCTATGAATTAAATATCTATAGTTTTGAGCTAAATTGTCAGTATCTATCTTAAACTTCATCCGTTCTCTAACAGGTATATTAATAATTTCTAACATTTCTAACAAAAGTCTTCGTTTATAATTACTTTCTGTTCTTAAAACTGATGCATTTTCAAAGTCAGGATAGTGATTAAATTTAAAACAATGAGATGATAATGCTGTTTTTTCTGAATTAATGTGTCTATATTTTTGATTACTTTTATGTCCTGTTATTCTGGTTTTTAATTTATTTTTTGTTGTACCTATGTATACCTCATTACAATTGACAGATCCATTCCCTTTACATGGTATTTTATAAACTATATTTGATCTATCCCATTTTGTCACTCTATCTTTCATATTACTAAATAGTTTATTGTTGGTACTATATGTTTTGAAAGCCATTTTATATTTTTGAGTATCAAATATATTTGATTTCTCTAATCTTTCTGACATTTCTGGTATGTAAATTAAGGATTTATAACATTTTGGTTCTGTGTTATTATTTGTATTATTTGTTATCCTTTTCTTATATTGATTTATTAAACTATAAACTAATTTTTCTGGAAAGTCATTCTCAATAAGAATTTCTCTAATTTTTCTCTTATTTATTATATGGAATACGCTATCACTAATTGTTAAGACTTTTTCTATCAAGTTTTTTGCTGTATTCATTATAATTCTTTTACTGTGTTTGGAATAATAATTAATTATCCTAGTTGAAGCTGTTGGCTTTTGATACCAATCCATTACTATATTGTTATCTCTCCTCATAACTAACATGTCTAAATAAGGCAACTGTATATATATATATATATATATGTATATATATATATATATATATATATATATATATATATATATATATATATTTATCTTTCAATATTTCGTTAACCTTTGGTTAACTTCTTCAGGAAATTGTTATTATTTTTTATGTTTTCTTTCAATGAAAAAAATTTTTTAATTACAATTCTAAAAAACAATGTGTATCATAAAATTAAAATATTAAAAAATTTTCTAATTGTGAAAAAACTACCTAAAGCCTAGTATTCTGTTTCAAATTTCATGTGAAATTCTGACAGAACCCATACAAAAAATATTCAATCGAAATATTTGTGGAAAAATGTTGCTAGACTAGTACTCTGTTTTAATTATGAAAAACATGTGAAATAACATGAATGTTATTTATTTCGAACGAAAAAAAATTTTCTCATTGAAAATGGAAAACATAATTTCAATTAAAAAGGAAAAAAACTGAAACTGAAATAAGTCATGTTGCGCAACATATTCCACAAATTCAAACAGAGTACTAGGCTTAAGTCTATATGTTCATGTATATGAATATTAACAAATATTAGTGAAAACACTATATAAAATATTACAATATACATATGAATGTAAAAATAAAAATGTTTTTTAAATAACACATAATTTTGATATTTTAACATAACAAACAATGAAAAACACACCGTGTGTCACTGAATTCTAAACTATTTTACATATTACAAATACAAAAATGTTAACAACATAATCTATTTCTAAATATTATGTTATTAATTATTAACATAATGTAAAATAAAAAATACAGAAGTTAACATACATAAGTGTTTTAAATATTTTAACCAACGTAAATACATTCATATTATTTCAACATAACAAAATATGAATATTCAATATATATTACAAAATTTTACAAATCACATGACTGCGAAGAAACTACATAAAAAGGTATGTATAATGTATACAAAAAATTAAAATGTTTTACATAAAAATAACAAATAATAAATTCCAACAAACATACACACACATATACATATATATATATATATACATACACACACACACACACATATATATATATATATATATATATATACATTCATATATACATATACATTCATATATACATATACATTCATATATACACATATATACACACATACACACAGATATATATATATATATATATATATATATATATATATATACATATATATATACAATAAATACTCGAACATGAACAAATAAATATACATATATATCATATATGTCTGTCCTAAATTCAGCTATTATTTTTATGTAACAAATATCTATAAGATTGTGCAACATTGACTGTGTCTGTTGTGAAATTCATTCTCTTATCTATTGGAACATTTATAATTTGTAACATTTCTAGCATATATCTACGTTTGTAATTAAATTCTGTATTTAAATTTGAAATATTTTCAAAATCAGGATAATGATCTGAATCAAAGCAATGTGAACATAAAGCTGTCTTTTTTGAATTAATATTCCTATATCTTTGATCTGTCTTATGCCCGGCTATTCTAGTCTTCAGTTTACTCTTAGTCGTACCTACATACACACTATCACAACTGTCATTATCGTTTCCTTTACACGGTATTTTGTAAATTACATTAGATTTATCTAACTTCTGAATCCTATCTTTTGTATTGGTAAAAACATTTCCTAAAGTGCTATACATCTTATATGCCATCTTGTACTTTGTTTTATCATACATATCAGACTTTTCTAATCTTTCTGACATTTTTGGTACATATACTAATGACTTATAAATATTTGGTTCATTACCGTTATTATTATTAATACTATTGTTATTATTACTACTATTATTATTATTATTATTGTTGCTGTTGTTATTATTATTATTGTTATTATTAATGTAATTATTACTATTAATAATATTTCTGTTATCATTAAATTGTCCTATCAATCAACAAGAAAGATGATAAGGAAAACTATTGTCACTCAATATATGCATAATCTTCTTCTTATTCTTCTTATGGAATTCAACATCACTTAATGTCAAAATTCGCTCTATAAGATTTTATAAGATTAGTAGTAATAATTACATTAATAATAACAATAATAATAATAACAACAGCAACAATAATAATAATAGTAATAATAACAATAGTATTAATAATAACGGTAATGAACCAAAAATTTATAAGTCATTAATATATGTACCAAAAATGTCAGAAAGATTAGAAAAGTCTGATATGTATGATAAAACAAAGTACAAGATGGCATATAAGATGTATAGCACTTTAGGAAATGTTTTTACCAATACAAAAGATAGGATTCAGAAGTTAGATAAATCTAATGTAATTTACAAAATACCGTGTAAAGGAAACGATAATGACAGTTGTGATAGTGTGTATGTAGGTACGACTAAGAGTAAACTGAAGACTATCATAGCCGGGCATAAGACAGATCAAAGATATAGGAATATTAATTCAAAAAAGACAGCTTTATGTTCACATCATTCAGATCATAATCCTGATTTTGAAAATATTTCAATTTTAAATACAGAATTTAATTACAAACGTAGATATATGCTAGAAATGTTACAAATTATAAATGTTCCAATAGATAAGAGAATGAATTTCAGAACAGACACAGTGTAGTGTGCTTCACTAATGTACAATGCATACCGCTGATTTGTAGTGTATTTTACAAAGTGTAACACACAAACACTATTCTTTCTCACCAATATCAAATTGGTGATGAAACTACAAAACGCTGATCAATCAGAATATTTTGAGTGACACTAATTTAAGTGTTTAAATAAATTGAGTGCACTCCAATGCAATGTTCTATGATTGGTCAGTAAACAGAAGTAATTCGAATCCTTCCACATTTTCATAAATGTGAAAGAGACGAATAATATATTTAATAATATTAAAATAAGTTAGAAGGGCTAAGTTAAATTTGTAAAACTAGTATATAAGCCAAAGAAAAATTTAAATAAAACAGACTTGATTTTTTAACGTAATCCGGCACACTCCTGCCTAGTTTTTTTAAGTCTCAAATATTTCGGCATTCCTTTGAACGCCTAGTGTCAAGCTGGAACCCTTCAGCTGTATAAAATAAATAAAGGGCTACAGGGAAAACTCCAAACACAAAATAAAGACACACATTACATGGCGATCCTGCAAACGGACCAGATCCTCTGATCCTAAAGACTGAGATCCTGCAGTCAAACCAAACCAAAAAAAAAGTTCAAAAACAAAATACCAAATTAAATGGAAGAAGAACTAAAAGAAATTTTTCAACGTTGGGAGACCTACCTACAACAAGAGTACAATCCAGACCCCGTGGACGAATCAGCGCCGAAATACACACCACTACCAAAGACGGCTGGACCAAAGGCAATCTCCATTGAAGAATATAGAAGGCGAAACCACCAAAACAACCGTTGGGAACCAACGATACCAAAAGCTAATCCACAAAGGAAGAAAAGAGGTGAAAAGAAATTTAAAAGCAGGAAAGCCATGGCATTCCTGTTTAAAGAACTAACATTGGCCACCACTAAAAAAGAACAGCAGGACATAAAAAACACAATCAACGCGCTGCCATGAAATAAAAAAAAAAAATCTTATAAAAAATAAATTAGTTGTCAAAAAAAAAACAAAATTTTTAAATATATGTATAGTTAAATAAACATTAATTACAATTTAACGTAAAAACAAACAAAAAATCAATGAGTGTTCGAACTCACGGGCGATGTGTTAACACCTTTTTGTTTATTTATTTTATATTAAACCCACAAAAACAGAGAATGCAAAGCAACAAACAAATGTACATACATACATTGTTATGTTTGTACATAAGCTACATACGTTGCTGTCTTGCTATCTCATTTTTATATATGTACGTATAACCACGTCACTATTCTCTTTGCTATGCATAAGACAAAACCGAACCAAGCAACAACAACAAACAAACAAAGTCTTACACTACACTTACACTTGCGTATGTATTGAAACTGATAGTTTACTGCCCTAGAGGCGCGCGAATTTTATTTTTAGATTTCACTATTTAAAAAAAAACACAAATTTTGTATGTTTAGACTCAGTATGTTTATTTATTTATTTCTTTTATTTAGACTTATTTGTAGGAGTAGCGACTTAGACCGTTTCACTTGATGGAAGAACAAAAACTGATTTTACAATGTTTCTTAATCTAAAATTATAACATGTTCTTTTACTTAATTTTATTTATTTTTAATGTAATCATCATTTTTCAAATTAGTAACAAAAATTATTGAAAAGTATTTCGAAGTATTAAATGTCGCAATTAAAATAATTCTTGCAAGACTTGCAGTTAATTTGAAAGTGTATTGACAGCATTATTAATTTGGTTATTTCGAAATACTTTGACCTAATTACAGTTTTTAAATGTAAATGAAGTAAAAGTTCATTTACCTATTTCTTTTAAAAATTTATCCATATTGTCATTATAGGGTTTATATGTAACTACTCCCCCATTTAGATTAGAATTCTCCTGAATTCTGTTATTTAATTTTATTTTAATATTTTGATGTTTCGTTAATATTATTACTATAACTATGATTATTATTATAATTATACTTAACATTACGATGTTACAACCATGTGACAATTTGCTATGATATCTTAATTCTTTTATATTTTTTATATTATACTGTTGTTCAGTTTTAATTTCTTCGAATGAGATTTTTTTTGTAAAATTTTGAACTGAATGTGTGTACTGAACTATTTGTCTTTCTTCAATATTTTCAACTATATTAGAAAAATAGTAATCTTTAATTATTATTGAACAATTATTAAAATTTATTAAGTAATTTCCTCTGAGAATAATTTCTTCAGAATTGCATGTTTGATTGACATAAGTATTATTTGCATTTTTCACTACAATTGTGTCTATATCTAATTGTAATACTTCAAAATCTTTGTTTTTTACCAATTGACAATTATTTTTAATTAGACAATGATTGCTTATTTTCAAATCTTTTAAGTGTTTACTTTCTTCAAACTTATATGTTTTATTTTGCAATACAAAATTTTTTTCAATATTAGAATCAATTTCATTACTTTCCTTGTTTGGTAATGGCAGAATGAAACTTACTTTTACCGTTATAAATTGCTTAGGTATTTTTATTCCGAAAATTAGATAAGAGTTATTAAAAAATGCTGTGCCAAATTGGATATACATATTTTAATTTATTATAATCGATATCATATTTTTCTATTTCTTTATTGGTTAGAATACTTGGATGTACAATTCCATATTTTGCAGAAATTACATTGTCTTGGAGATGCTCTATTTTACTTTTTATCAATTGTATATTAGTTAATTGTTCTAAATATATATTGTTATTATGTTGTATTTCTAAAAATTTGTTCAAGGAGTTTAATTCCCTTTCCAATCTCTTTCTATCATTTATCGTTATCATTTTTAAATGATTGAGAGTTGTGTTAAAATAATCATTAATTAAAATTTGCTGGTTATTATTTTCTTTAATATCTTCAATGTTAGAAAGGTGCTTTTGTATACTCTGTCTATCTTCATCGTCCATTGTCCCGAATAACCATTTCGACATGCTTCCTATTCCGTTGATTAGTCCGCGCCTCATTCTATTTTGTTTCGGTATCAAAGTCATTAACTTATTTTTAGTATCTAATAGTTCTAACTCGAGTAATTTTTTGTTTTCAGTTTTCATTAAGTGGATGTTATCTGTCATGTTGTTTAGGATTCCTTCTATTTCGTGAAGATTAATTATATGTAAAATTATATCTGATTCCTTAACAATTTCCTGATTTCTCATATTGATTTCTGTATATCCTCTCTGTTCTATCAAAAGTTTTGTTGTTATTAGTCCTTTAGTTTGTGTGGTCCATAGGAGAATCATTAGTATTGTCCAAATCTGAAAATTTTAAAGATCTTTTAATATTGCAAGGGTGTACGTTTTCCAAATTAGCTATTTTATATTTTGGTTGCTCTTTGTGTCTAACAGCTTTATAGTTCTTAATGAATCCCTCTTTTCTATTTTCTGTATAGTCTTCTCTATGTTCATTTAATTTATTTATTACTTTTCTTTTGTTATCTTCTAAGTTATTCTTAATTCGGTTATTGTCGATTTTTCCCAAATGTACGTCGTATGGTGTACATTTAATACTTGAGTGGTATCGGTTATTGTAATTTCTTATTGTTTTTTGAATCAACTGTTTTACTGGTGTTTGTTTATTAGATTGGTATAGAATTCTGAATTTTTCTGCTATAGTATTATGGAATCTTTCCACGTCGGCGTTTCCCGTGTGGCTATTTGGTTTAGTTAAGTGTAATTCAACATTTTCCTGTTCTAAAAATTCTTTTATTCTGAGAGCTTTAAATTCATTATCGGCTATTATCGTCTTCGGTTTTCCTATCTTAGCAAAATGCTCTTCAAGTTGCTAGATAATTGTTACATGATTTCTATCATTTAGTGGGTATGCTACGCCAAACTTAGAAAATTTGTCTATCATCGTCAAGAAATGAGTTCCTTTTATTACGTACGTATCCATATGTACAATTTGATTTTTTTCAGATGGTGTTTCTGTATATGCAAATTTTGCCTTAATAGGTTTCCTATCATACTTTACTTGCTGGCATACTTCACATTGGTTAATCACCATTTGAATTAATTCCATAAGTTTTGGGTAATAGATTTTGTATTTCATTTGGTTGTATGTTTCCACTATTCCGGAATGTAGGCTTTCTCGTATATGATAAAAGGCTGTCTGTTTCACTGCCTCCACTTCGGTTTCTATGTCCTGTGCTCACATCGTGCATTTTATAAATTCTAGTTGGTTGTCATTAGAGTACATTTCTATTAATTTTTCTTGAACCATATTATAGATGCTTTCGCTTAGCTCTGAAAATATACCTATTTTTCCTTTCCCTATATATTTTCTGAAAATTTCTCCCATTTGTTCCAAATCACACTCTGCAATAAAAATAATCCTTTTTCCATGTATTTCTTGTGTTTCTTGTACCTTATTATTCGTTAATATTATTTGCGTTTTGTATTTGTTTATGATTTCTTCTTTAATGAAAAAATGGTCCTGTAGATTTTCTTCCGCTGAATGGACAGTAATCATTGATACGTTATCATTCTCTTCTCGATTGTTCACGATATTGTAGTTTATCTCATTGCACGGGCTTTCTTGAAGGTTTGTTATAGTTTCCTCATTATTTTTTTCTATTCTGCTCAGAAAATCTGCCACTTTATTCACCTTGCCTTTGATATATTCTATTGTAAAATCGTATTCCCCTAATTTCAAAAGCCAACGTTGATGCCTTGGAGACATATCCTTACCTCTATATTTCGAATGCAAGAATTTTATTGGTTGATGGTCCGTGAGTATTTGAAATTTTCTACCGTATAGGTATGGTCTGAAGTAATTCACACTCCATATTATTGCCAAAAATTCCTTATCAGTAGCTGAGTAGTTTTTTTCATGATTATTAAGGGTTCTAGATGCAAAACAAACCGGATGTCCTTCTTGTGATTGGACGGCGCCGATTGTATAATTTGATGCGTCAGTTGTTAACACGAATTGTTTGTCATAGTTTGGGAATCTTAAGATGGGATGTGAGCTAATTAAATTTTTTAATTTTTCGAATGCCTCAATATAAGTAGGATCTTTCAAGTTTATCTTCACTCCTTTTTTTAAATACTTTATAATGGGCTGTGCTACTTTGGCATAATTTTTTATGAATTTTCTGTAGTAACCCGTTAGTCCTAGAAAACTCTTAATTTGTTTTTCTGTCTTTTGTATCGTTAATTCCTGAATTATGTTGATTTTATTTGGGTTAGGTTTCAATCCTTCCTTTGTCAGTGTGTGCCCCAAGAATTCCGTCTCTTCCTTCATGAAATTACACTTGTCAATTTGAATCTTTAAGTTTGCCTTCTCTAATGTTTTGAAAATATCTATTATTGCTTTTATGTGTTCGTTAAGCGATGTACTGAAGATTAATATGTCATCTAAATAGACTACACATGTCTTGTTGATGAAGTCCCGTAGTGTTTCGTTCATTAGTCTTTGAAACGTTGCCGGAGCGTTTTTTAATCCAAATGGCATCCGTATGAATTCGTAGAGTCCATGGGGGGTAACAAATGCGGTCTTTTCCCTATCTTTCTCTTCAATTAGGATTTGATGGTAGCCTTTGGCCAAATCTATAGTTGTGAAATATTGTGACCTTCCTAATTTGTCCAGTATTGAATCTATGTTGGGTAATGGAAACTTGTCATCTATTGTCACTTCATTTAACTTCCTATAATCTACAACCAGTCTGTATTTCGGTTTCCCTGAATTATCTATTTTCTTTGGCACTACTATTAAGGGGCTGGAATATCTTGACCTACTTTTCCTAATTATTCCCTGCTCCTCCATTTCTTTTATCTGTCTTCTTACTTCAGCTTCATGCTGTGGCAGATATCTATATAGTTTGGCATTTATCTGCTCGTCTGTTGTCGTCCTAATTTCATGATGTATCCTCATGGTACTTGTCAATTTGTCACCTTCTTTAAAGAAGAGATTCTTGAATCTTCTCAAAATTTTCGTTATTTTTTTATATTCTTCACTGTTCAAATGATTTAGCTGAATTCTATTCAATTTAAACGTAATTCCTTCTAACGTACAGCATTCAATATTTTTATAGGGGTTCGTTATAAATCTACAAATATTTTTATTAATTGATATATATATATATATCCATCTACTAAATTTAAAATTGTGTCAAAACAGTTTAATAGGTCGATCCCTATTATAAAACTATATTTCCTTTTTCTAAATTCCGTTATCTTCCATCTAATTTTTGCATCAGGAGGGAGATTGAATTCATTAGGAGCCTGAGTTAAGGTTTCATACTTAATTATATCTTTTGTATTTATTGTACTGAAATTAATTGGTTGTTTCAGTAACATTTTTCTGAAATCGTTTATTTTTCTATCCATTAGACTTATGTTAGCTCCTGTGTCTATTAGTGCAATATAATTTTTTCCGTTAATTGTGATTTTTATGGTGGGTAAACAGTCCGATTTGGTCGTCGAAAAAAATGATCCTGGCTTTGTCTGACTTGACCCACATCACTATGAGATGGGTTTGGATCAGAGTGTCCTGCCATTGGAACACTATCAATTTCCGTATTCAATCCGTTTTGTACTTGATAATTTTGGTTTTTGTAGGGCTGACCAGGATACGATCCTGAATTTCTTGCCTGGGCGGATCTATAAAAATTTTTCTGTTTCATTTCGATGTTATCTATTTCCATGGGCTCGTTTCGATCTTGCCTAGGTGGATTCCAGCGGTATTGGCCGGAATTTGGCCTAGGGTTTCCTATCTGGGCGAACCTCTGGCTATTATCTTTATTATAGTTTCCTATATGGGCGAACCTCGGGTTATTATCTTGATTATAATGGATTCCATATCTTCCTGAGTTATTAAAATTCTTACCAACATTGGTGAAGTTTTGCTTAAAATTTTTATTATTGTTATTACTCCTGCTATTATTGTAATTGTTAAAGGGGTTTTTTTGTCCTTTACTCGTGTTGTAATTATTATATTTTTCCTGTCTATATTTTCTAAATTCTGGTCTGATACAACTGTCTTCGTACCTTCGTCTTGTCATGATATCTAATATGCTACCTAAATCCCGCATGTCGTAAATCTTATCTAGCAAAGTACCTTGTGTTATTTCTTTTATGGTGTTTATTAATACGCTATCAATATTGCTTAAATCTATACAATGATCTCCACTATGATATATTATCAACTCATCTGTTTTATATTTTATATTTTGGACTTCTATTGCTAGTTCACTTACCGAATTTACATAAAGGTTGTTAATTCTTCGGTATATTTGGTGTGGTTCCGTGTCTGGCCTGTATCTAAGTTTAAGGAATTTTTTTATCAGTTCCCAGTCGTCCACTTGTTGTATGTTGATTATGGTGTTTTTCGCTTCTCCTTGTATACATCTGTAGTATATTGCCTTAGCTGCCTCTTTTCTTATCGCCTCGGTGCTTATTGTGGATAACATATATTCGACATTGCTCATAAAGAAGTTGATGGTTACGTGACCATCTCCTGTAAATGTTGGTATATGCGACACATTTTTGAAGATCTGTTCTATTTGCTGTTGTTGTACCAGGGCTAGAGTTGCATGTCCTTGTGGCTGTTGTTGTTGTTCCTTGTGTTGCTGAAACTGTCCCTGCAGCTCTACGTATGCATTAAGTAGACGTTCTAGCTGTGCATCTTTCCGGGCTAGTTCCTCTGCCACATTCACTGATGGTAATTGAGCCTGTTCTTCCATTTTTCGTCTTTGGTCAAATATTCTCTGTCTTTTGGAGCACACTTTGAATTTTAAGTCTTATATTTTCTTAATTGTGTCCACTTTTTTTTTTTTTTTTTAATGTTCACTGAATTAAGCTTATTATTTTTAGTGGTGTTCAGTTTTGACCACTGTTCACTGCACTTTTTAATTAGTGGCGTCCAATTTTGGTAATTGTTCACTGCACTTATTAATTAGTGGCGTCCAATTTTTATAATTGTTCACTACACTTTTTAATTAGCGGCGTCCAATTTTGATAATTGTTCACTGCACTTTTTAATTAGTGGCGTCCAATTTTGATAATTGTTCACTGCACTATTACTTTATTATCCTGGAGGGTCCCGTAGGATTCGCAGAATTGTTAAAGTAGTTGTTTCTCACGAGGGTTGCTAATCACTGAATCCTTTATAATAAAAGGATCCTACCGACTGCGCCAATTTTGTTTTTAGATTTCACTATTTTAAAAAAAAAACACAAACTTTATATGTTTAGACTCAGTATGTTTATTTATTTATTTCTTTTATTTAGACTTATTTGTAGGAGTAGAGACTTAGACCGTTTCACTTGATGGAAGAACAAAAACTGATTTTACAATGTTTCTTAATCTAAAATTATAACTTGTTCTTTTACTTAATTTTATTTATTTTTAATGTAATCATCATTTTTCAAATTAGTAACAAAAATTATTAAAAAGTATTTCGAAGTATTAAATGTCGCAATTAAAATAATTCTTGCAAGACTTGCAGTTAATTTGAAAGTGTATTGACAGCATTATTAATTTGGTTATTTCGAAATACTTTGACCTAATTACAGTTTTTAAATGTAAATGAAGTAAAAGTTCATTTATCTATTTCTTTTAAAAATTTATCCATATTGTCATTATAGGGTTTATATGTAACTCGCGTATAGATGTTAACACATAAAAAAAAAAAAACAATTTATATTAATAAAATACACAAATGGTAGGTCCTATTTGGGGCAACAGAATAGAAAATAAAATGGGTAAACCACAAAGCAAAGTGGAAATCCAAGAAAACATAGTAAATAATGGAGATGGAAACAACTATAAGAATAGAATGCCAGAATATATGAAAACTCTAATAATAATAGCAATATTGTTATATGTAGTCTACAAAATTAATATTTATTTTAAGAATTACGTATTAAAACACAGAGACAGGCGCAACACAAATAATTCTATTACTGATGTTTAATATTTTATTAAAAATACACAAATAATTGCTAATCTACTGTTTTCAAGGTATATCTAGGTATAAATAATATAATAATAAATAATTATGTAGTAATAATAATGCAATAACCAATTTATAAACAAAAAGAAAAATATATCTATAAAACAAAAATTCAACTAAATGAAAGGGAAGAGAATATTTTAAAATTAAAAAATATATGGACAAATTTAAAGAAAAGTCCAGGAAGGACATATACAGAAAAAACCTTATAAAATAAATTAGAATCTATTAAAGAAATAAGAATTTAATTAACGGAAATTGAAGAAAAAGATAAAGAAAAAGCTATAGCATTAAAAATAGAATTTAACAATATTTTTAAAAACATTAAAGATTATTTGCTAAGCAGTTCTAAAGAAGTAAGAGAAAACAATAATACTACAATGGCAGCATTCAGTTTAGAAACGACTTCAAAAGCACTCCCGCTTTTCTCAGGCAATTTCATAGAATTAGAAAGTTTCTTAATAACAGCGGAATTAATCAATAAGACTTTATCCGCCGAGGCCAAAATAGATTTTCTACAGTACGTATATCATGCTAAATTGACTTCTAATGTCCGAACAGCGATAGGAACCTACACAAAACCTGAAAACATTGAAGAATTAAAAAATCTATTAGAACAGAGATATAAGAGCAGGGAAACAATACAGGAGCTACAAAATAAATTAAATGCATTATATCAAGGCAAAATGGCAGTAAATACATTCAGAGAAAACATAACAGGTATTACAGATAAATTAAATAACCTAGGGATAGAAGAACTAGGAAACAATGCCTCTCAGCCAGAAAAGAATGTCATCGTTAAATTAAATAACAAACTAGCTCTAGACATCTTTAAGAAAGGCTTAAATGAAAACTATAAATCGACCATATATGCTGCTCGACCAAAGGATATGCAAGAAGCATGTGAACTCGCATTGGAATTGGAAAGTGAGCAAAAGGTAAATCATAGCTCAATTCTACATTATAGAAGAAACCAAACACAATTCCAACAGCAAACATTTAACAATCAAAATCATCATAATTACACTAGAAATAGCAATAATTTCAAACACAACCCTTTTAGAAATAACAATAACTTCCCTATAAATAACTCTCCAAGGGACAATCCTGAGTTCTCTAGAAACAACAGAAATGATATGTATAAAAACTTCAACTCTAACAGATTTAACAACATTTCTACTACAACTACAACAGATTTAACAAATTTCAATACAAACAACAGAAGTACACAAAACAACAATTACAGAAATAATAACACACGCATACACGCCGTACAAAATTCGGGAAACACAATGGGCTCGGAATACATAGATATTCCGGACAGCCACAATTAAAAATATTGAAAATTTCAGATAATAACACTAACTTCATAATCACTTCTTACAAAAATAAACAACTAACATTCTTAATAGACACAGGTGCGGACATATCACTCTGCCGCATGCAACCAGATTTCGAAGGTGAACTATTTAACCCAGAGGACAAATGCAAATTAACAGGCATAACTACAGAAGAAATAAATTCTTTAGGGACACTAGATTTAGAAATAACATTAACAGAAGAAAAATGCATTCACAATTTCCACTTAGTAAAAACAGATTTTCCAATAGAAACAGACGGAATAATAGGTAGAGACTTTTTAAAGAAATACCTATGCAAAATAGATTATGAAACATTTACAATAACTCTATTTATAAATAATAATACCATAATTCTTCCAATGCATACAAGAGCATTGAACTCACTACAAATAAAAATACCTCCAAGAACTGAGATAATACAAGCGATAAAATTAAATTTAGCTGAAGACAGCGTAATTTTCAATGATGAAATAAAACCAGGTTTATTTCTAAGTAACTCAATAGCACCCAGAAGCGGCATGACACACATAAAACTTTTGAACACAACGAACGAGACAATAACAATACAGGGCATTAAACTTCAAACAGATTCACTTAAAAATTACAGTATCTTAAATTACACCAATGCCAACAACCCCAAACGTTTTAAAAAAATTCTAGCTGAATTGCAAATTAATAACAACGACAATTATGCTCAAGCAGAACTAGTAAACATTTTCAAAAAATATCAAAATATATTTCACTTAGAAGATGAAAAATTAACCGTCAACAATTTTTATACCCAAGAACTCATGACCACAGACAATACACCAGTATATATAAAAAACTACAGACTACCACATTCACACACAAACATAATAAATGAACAAGTAAAAACAATGCTTGATGACGACATAATATAATCATCAGTCAGCCCATATAATGCTCCACTTCTCTTGGTACCCAAGAAAAACATGGAAGATAAAAAGAAATGGAGATTGGTTGTATACTTTAGAAAACTGAACGACAAAATTGTAAACGACAAATTACCTCTAACTAGATTAGAAGACATTTTGGACAAACTTGGCAGAGCCAAATGGTTTTCTACACTGGACATGACTAGCTCATTTCACCAAATAGAATTAAACAAACAATCCAGACCACTAACAGCTTTTTCCACACCACAAGGACATTATCAATTCAAAAGACTTCCATTCGGATTAAAAATATCATCAAACAGTTTTCAAAGAATGCTTACAATTGCATTATCCGGACTAGAATCCGAAGCATTTCTTTATGTAGACGATATTATCATATACGGATGTAGTTTGAATCACCACAATAGAAACCTAATAAAAGTATTAGACAGACTACAACAGTGCAATTTGAAATTAAATCCAAAAAAATGTCAATTTTTAATACCAGAAGTCACTTATCTTGGACATCTTATAACTACAGACGGAGTAAAAACAGACCCATCAAAATACGACGTAATTAAGAATTATCCCACACCAAAAAATGCAGATGAAGTAAGACGATTCGTTGCATTTTGCAATTACTATAGACGATTCATACCAAACTTTGCAGACACAGCTAAAGACTTAAACCAACTATTAAAGAAGAACACGAAATTCAAATGGACGGACAACTGCCAAAAAGCTTTTGATGACCTAAAAGGAAAACTGATAAGTCCCCCAGTATTGCAATACCCTGATTTTGACAAAACCTTTATATTAACAACAGATGCTTCAAATTACGCACTAGGAGCAGTGTTATCACAAGGCGAAATAGGTAAAGACCGACCAATTTCATATGCAAGTAAGGCATTGCAGAAACATGACATGAACAAACCAGTAATCGAAAAAGAACTGTTGGCAATTCACTGGAGCATTAACTATTTCAAACCATATTTATACGGTAGAAAATTTACGGTAGTAACTGACCATAGACCATTAGTATCACTATTTTCCCATAGAAATCCTTCTTCAAAAATGACAAGAATTAGACTTGACTTGTGTGACTACGACTTCGACATTGTTTATAAAAAGGGAAAGATGAATACAAACGCTGACGCACTATCTAGGATAGAAATCAATTCGGATATACTAAAACAGATGATACCAACAGAAGATGACGAACAGGCTAAGAAAGTATTAGTAACTACAAGGGCTATGAAAAATAAAGAAATTGAGGCAAATAAGAAATTAAATAATAATAAAGAGGCAAATAAAATAAAAGAAAATGACGACACGCGTGTAAGAAACGATGATTCTCAGAAGTCTGATCAACTTCGCATATGGGAATGTACATCAATAAATGATGTCAAGAATATAAGAAGATTACAATTTAATAATATAGACGATATAAAAGAAGAAATTATATTTATAAAAGATAATATTGTGCACATAGGACGTGACGATAATTCTGCGGAACCAGTTTCGAATATGAAGAAATCACGCTCCAAAAATACATATGAAAAAGAAAATGATAAAAATAAGCTAGCAGGATTCAGCGAAACTAGATTCGATTCTGAGGAAACTGATATCCAAATTATTGAAAGAAAATATATATGAAGTAGCATTACGTAATGATGATAAAATACTTAAAATGTATACAAAAGAAGATATAAAAGAAGCATATGCAAAGATAAAAATAAACAACAAAAGTCCTCAACTAAAAATATTAATATACAACGCCCCAAAAAGAATATCAGATGACATATTAAAATACAAACTAATTGACGAGTTTCATAATACCACACACGCAGGCCACTTAGGAATAAGAAAAACAATCAGTAAACTAAAACAAAGGTATATTTGGAAAAATATGAATAAGATGGTAAAAAAAATTGTTACATATTGTGACAGTTGTAACAAAAACAAACAAACTAAACACACAAAAGAACCACTTACACTAACAGACACACCAAACAATAGTTTTGAAATGATTTCAATTGATACTGTAGGTCCTCTTCGTATTTCAAATGATTACCGATATATTTTGACAATGCAATGCGAGCTGACAAAATTTGTCATTGCAGACCCAATGCCGACAAAAGATGCACTTACAACAGCAAAAACATTAGTTGAACAACTAATTCTAAAATATGGTCAATTTAAGGTACTTAAGTCCGACAGAGGAACAGAATTCACAAATGAAATTATGCGCAACATATGTGAACTATTAAAAATTAAACAGATCTTTTCAACCCCTTATCACCATGAAACATTAGGTTCAATAGAAAGAAACCACAGGGTTCTAAATGAATTTTTACTAACTACAGCAAATGACCACGAATGGGACAAGTGGATTCCATACTTTACTTTCGCGTATAACACAGCACCACACATAGACACAGGGTATACACCATTCGAATTGGTTTATGGAAAATTACCACACTTGCCATCGGATCGTTTAGATACTGAAAGAACATTTTACAATTATGAAGATTATGTACTAGAACTAAAAACCAAACTAAAATACTGTCTAAATAGAGCTAAAAATATGCTATCAAGAGCTAAAGAAAAAAGAACAATACAAAATAAAATAAACTTAATTTAGATATAGGAGATTTAGTTTTAATCAAAGTAGAAAATAGAAAAAACCACCAAAGTCCGCACAAGGGACCATACAGAATAATAAGAAGTAACAATGTAAACACCACTGTAGATTATAATGGTACAGAAATGGAAATTCATAACAATAACCTAAAACCATATAAATCATTGCTAAATAACTCATAGAATTAACACACAAAAAAAATCAAATTAAACATAAAATATATACATAAATAATTAATATAAGAAAACTTATTACAAAAAGTTAAGACATCCTAACATATTTTAAACAAAACCTATATAATTGTGTGCTACTTTATAAATAAACAAACCTAATTAAACCTATTACTAAGCAAAACATGTACATATATGAATATTCAACTATAATTGTAATTTAATATATTATGAAAATTTAAGATGGAAGGAAAAATCACCTCCATAAATTTTCTCTTAAGGGTGAGGGTGTAGTGTGCTTCACTAATGTACAATGCATACCGCTGATTTGTAGTGTATTTTACAAAGCGTAACACACAAACACTATTCTTTCTCACCAATATCAAATTAGTAATGAAACTACAAAACGCTGATCAATTAGAATATTTTGAGTGACACTAATTCAAGTGTTTAAATAAATTGAGTGCATTCCAATGCAATGTTCTATGATTGGTCAGTAAACAGAAGTAATTCGAATCCTTCCACATTTTCATAAATGTGAAAGAGACGAATAATATATTTAATAATATTAAAATAAGTTAGAAGGGCTAAGTTAAATTTGTAAAACTAGTATATAAGCCAAAGAAAAATTTAAATAAAACAGACTTGATTTTTTAACGTAATCCGGCACACTCCTGCCTAGTTTTTTTAAGTCTCAAATATTTCGGCATTCCTTTGAACGCCTAGTGTCGAGCTGGAACCCCTCAGCTGTGTAAAATAAATAAAGGGCTACAGGGAAAACTCCAAACACAAAATAAAGACACACATTACAATGTTGCACAATCTTATAGATATTTGTTACATAAAAATAATAGCTGAATTTAGGACAGACATATATGATATATATGTATATTTATTTGTTCATGTTCGAGTATTTATTATATATATATATATATATATATATGTATATATATATATATATATATATATATATATATATATGTGTGTGTATATATATATATATATATTTATATGTGTATATATATATATATATATATATATATATATATCTGTGCGTATGTGTGTATATATGTGTATATATGAATGTATATATATATATATATATATATATATATATATATGTGTGTGTGTGTGTGTATGTATCTATATATATGTATGTATATGTGTGTGTATGTTTGTTGGAATTTATTATTTGTTACAGTACAATACGCATATAAGAAACTCGCTTATAAGAAAAACTCGGTTATAAGAAAGACATCTGCAGACACCATGCACATTTGTATATATGTATCTGCGTGCTAAATAATCCTCATATAAGAAACTCTCTTATAAGAAAACTCTTCTATAAGAAACAAATTCTTAAGAAAAATTAAACTCATTCCATAGAAAAAGGTACGTGTATAAGAAAGTAGCATATATTCTCACAATTGAATTTTTTTTAACCTCGGTTAAAATAGATTTTTTTTGTGTATAATTTACAATTATCAAATGAGATTTTAAGTGAATTGCAATCACCTGTTTTGTTATGTTTCTATCTTTAGTTGTGTACTTACATACATATTTATATTTGTAGGACAAATAAACGAAATTTAGTACAAAATGATGTGTAGTATGTATTATTAAATAGTTTTATTTCAATTATATATTTCTATTGGAAATTTTTTAAATTCTGTTACTGATGTATATAAGAAAATATCTTTCTTACATGCGTGTCACAGATATAAGAAAGTATTTTTCTTATATGCGTGTTTTCTTTAAAAGAAAGCTCGCATATAAGAAAGAAAATCGGTGCATTTTTAAGTGGCATGGCCACACATCAAACTGACGCTTCAAACTCTGCTTTTCTTTGATAGTGTTAGTGAAAAAAATTCACACGTATGGTTTGATGTGAGTTTGAAGAATATCAAAACAATTTAGATTTTCACTCTCAAACTGAATTTTACCAACACATACACAAGTTTGAAGCATCAGTTTGATGTGTGGCCATGCCGCTTTAGACTTTCTTATATGCGTATTGTACTGTATTTTTATGTAAAACATTTTAATTTTTTGTATACATTATACATACCTTTTTATGTAGTTTTTTCGCAGTCATGTGATTTGTAAAAATTTTGTAACATACATATATTGAATGTTTTTCATATTTTGTTATGTTGAAATAATATGAATGTATTTACGTTGGTTAAAATATTTAAAACACTTATGTATGTTAACTTCTGTATTTTTTATTTTACATTATGTTAATAATTAATAACATAATATTTAGAAATAGATTATGTTGTTAACATTTTTGTATTTGTAATATGTAAAATAGTTTAGAATTCACTGAAACACGGTGTGTTTTTCATTGCTTGTTATGTTAAAATATCAAAATTATGTGTTATTTAAAAAACATTTTTATTTTTACATTCATATGTATATTGTAATATTTTATATAGTTTTTTCACTAATATTTGTTAATATTCATATACATGAACATATAGACTCAGGTAGTTTTTTCACAATTAGAAAAATTTTTAATATTTTAATTTTATGATACACATAGTTTTTTAGAATTGTAATTAAACAATTTTTTTCATTGAAAGAAAACATAAAAAATAATAACAATTTGAAGAAGTTAACTAAAAGTTAACGAAATATTGAAAGATAAATATATATATATATATATATATATATATATATATATATATATATATATATATATATATATATATATATATATATATCATAAAGACCTTAAGCTTAAAAAATATTGTATTATTATATAAAAAAAGGTCGAAAAATTAGAAAAAACAAAATTATTATAAAGGAAAAAAATATTAAAACAATATTTGAACATGTTTAAAAAGAAATATACGTAAATATAATACAAACTAATAACCAGAAAGAAAATTTTAATAAAAAAAAACGCATCAGAAACATAGGTAATAAATGGAGAAGGTTATAACGTAAACCGTGTATAAAAATAATAACTGTTTTCGTATGTTAAAAATATGAACATAACAGCCAGTTTGGGAAAAACCTATAAAAAAAAACTAAAGTACAGTCTCTTCTTTTGGACAAAAAGTGGCGTGATTTTCACGAAATAAGAGAAATGTTTAACAGTTAGTTTAGTTACCAATAGGTACATAAAATTTGATCGTGATACAGACCGTTATATTATAAAAAAAATTCCCAGAGTGAAACTTCCAAAAAGAATGAGAAAACAGCAAAAATTTAACGAAATGGAAAAACGAAAAGAAATAAATAATAAAGAAAAGAGTAAACCTTCCAAGAAAAGAAAAAGCATGAGAAAACAGGAAAAAACAGGAAAAAAAACTTAACGAAAAGAGATAAATAATGACGTGTCTATAGAAATAACTAAGATAAATTGATGTGTGATAGATACAAGAAACTAAACAAAGTGAAAACATAAAACCAAAATAAAATTCCTATAAAATAAAAATAAAATAATTCCAAAACATAACAAAAAGAACTAAGTTATCAAAGTACTATTCAAACTATTATTCAAACTAAACTGACAATAACTGGATTAAAAGCACATATGAGTATAATCGCAATATGCAAAGTGAACTGTTGATGCAATGAAATACATATCTATGTACATAAAAAAACAAGTAGACAGATGTATGCTGAAAATTAACGAAATCAAAACGCAAATAAGAAGTGGAAACTGCAGAGAAGAACAATAACTTAAAAAGTAAAATACAACCTGAAAATATGAAAGAAAAACACAAGATAAATAAAAGTAAAAACTGAAAATTGGAAATAAATCAAATCTCATTATATGTATACATAAATAAAAACAAAACAGAAGAATACTTACCACATCAACAACACCGATAAACAAGAAAATAAAAAGAATACAACATGAAGCAAAATTATATACATACATACATACAACATCATCAGAATATCAAGAAATCTTGAAACAAAACCTAAGCAGAGTACAACAGCACAACATAAAATTTTTACTACAACAATAACAAATTTTTATTTTCCCTACTAGCGTAATACCTATATAATACTTCTTATATATTATATAATACTATTATATTATATAATTATATGTTGATATTACCAATATTTAAAATAAAATATAAAAATATTTTCTTATATACATACATATGTACATATATAACAACTTATATATAATAACAATGTGTAAAATAAAAAAAATTTAATATATTAAACTAGCAGGCCCACCCGGCATTGCTCGGCGAGTTAATTGGGTGGAAATTAGTTTAATTGCGTTTATACCTTTTGGTAATATATGGTTACTTTGCTGCTAAATAATATTTTTTGCTTTAAAGAAAAAGGCATATATCTTAATTATAAAAATATTTGAAATGAAAATTTACTATATAATAAATGCTTAAGATCCGACTGCTCAAGTGTATATATAGAAAGTCATATATCGGTCACAGAAAATGCAAAACGAAGAAAACATACAAATTCGATTTTTTTTTTAATTTTTTCAGGTCGATAAAGTCAGAATAAATCTCTGTTAGATTTTTTTGGAGTTACTATACTTTAGTCTCAGTTTCCTTCTCAATAATCCTTTTAATTTGATACCCATATCGTGTGGTGTATAAAAAGTAGTCGTATGACCATTTTGGGGCGTGTCTCAAAAAGTGTTTCTAGATATTTCATTATATTTTGTGTTCCCACTTCCACAACTTCTTAAATTTGGTACCCATGTCATGGGAATGGTGCGCCCTTTTGTTTCTAATACCGCTGACAGACATAGGATTTCTTTACCACATTAGTATTCTATACTACATGTGTGTCAACCTATACTACAATTAAACCACAAAATAATGTGGTTTATATCTGGCTTCAATACTACGAAAATATACGTAGTATTAACCCATTTTACACCCTTTAGCTTTGTTCAATTGCATTGGAAATGAGTCATCGTCCAATTTCGCCACTTCGACATTCGAGAAGTTCGACGCCTCAACCTTATTAAGTAAAATGTCCATGAATATGGATTTATAAACCATAAAGACTTACACGTGTCCAAAAACGCCTGTACTTCTTTTTTATTAATTTAGAATCAAAAAAGCATATTCTTCTTTTAAGGCGATTGTACATAATTAACGAATAGCGAAAACACAATTTCTTTTTTCGCATAAAATATGCAATTTTGTTGTTATTATTAACAATTATGCTAAAAAGTTTTTCTTTTTCCATTTTTTTTATTACACGAAAATAAAAACAAAAATATTAGTGTGTCATGCCAAAGTAGTATCAAAAACCATAGTATTTGTATCATGGTATACAAATCCTATGTCTGTCTATACCCCTGAGGTTTTATTATATTTTATGTTTCGTTCTCAAAAATCCCTTTCATTTTATACCCATATCCCGTGGATGGAAAAAAGTAGTGCTCCGCTATTTTAAAGCTTCCACCATATCGTTTTTGAAATAATTTTATTATGTTTTATACTTCCTTTTCAAAAATCGCTCTGATTTGATACCCATATCATGGGGGTGGTGGATAAAAAGGAATGGCCCACATCTTTGGGTTATCCGCCATTTTGGTATCCTATATCCATCTCCTGACCCTAAGCTAAATTCCCACCAATTTGCAAACAAATCGCTTAAGTCGTTCTTGAGTTATAAATAGTGTAACTAACACGACTTTCTTTTATATATATAGATATATAATAAATGCTTAAGATCCGACTGCTCAAGTGTATATATAGAAAGTCATATATCGGTCACAGAAAATGCAAAACGAAGAAAACATACAAATTCGATTTTTTTTTTAATTTTTTCAGGTCGATAAAGTCAGAATAAATCTCTGTTAGATTTTTTTGGAGTTACTATACTTTAGTCTCAGTTTCCTTCTCAATAATCCTTTTAATTTGATACCCATATCGTGTGGTGTATAAAAAGTAGTCGTATGACCATTTTGGGGCGTGTCTCAAAAAGTGTTTCTAGATATTTCATTATATTTTGTGTTCCCACTTCCACAACTTTTTAAATTTGGTACCCATGTCATGGGAATGGTGCGCCCTTTTGTTTCTAATACCGCTGACAGACATAGGATTTCTTTACCACATTAGTATTCTATACTACATGTGTGTCAACCTATACTACAATTAAACCACAAAATAATGTGGTTTATATCTGGTTTCAATACTACGAAAATATACGTAGTATTAACCCATTTTACACCCTTTAGCTTTGTTCAATTGCATTGGAAATGAGTCATCGTCCAATTTCGCCACTTCGACATTCGAGAAGTTCGACGCCTCAACCTTATTAAGTAAAATGTCCATGAATATGGATTTATAAACCATAAAGACTTACACGTGTCCAAAAACGCCTGTACTTCTTTTTTATTAATTTAGAATCAAAAAAGCATATTCTTCTTTTAAGGCGATTGTACATAATTAACGAATAGCGAAAACACAATTTCTTTTTTCGCATAAAATATGCAATTTTGTTGTTATTATTAACAATTATGCTAAAAAGTTTTTCTTTTTCCATTTTTTTTATTACACGAAAATAAAAACAAAAATATTAGTGTGTCATGCCAAAGTAGTATCAAAAACCATAGTATTTATATCATGGTATACAAATCCTATGTCTGTCTATACCCCTGAGGTTTTATTATATTTTATGTTTCGTTCTCAAAAATCCCTTTCATTTTATACCCATATCCCGTAGTGCTCCGCTATTTTAAAGCTTCCACCATATCGTTTTTGAAATAATTTTATTATGTTTTATACTTCCTTTTCAAAAAATCGCTCTGATTTGATACCCATATCATGGGGGTGGTGGATAAAAAGGAATGGTCCACATCTTTGGGTTATCCGCCATTTTGGTATCCTATATCCATCTCCTGACCCTAAGCTAAATTCCCACCAATTTGCAAACAAATCGCTTAAGTCGTTCTTGAGTTATAAATAGTGTAACTAACACGACTTTCTTTTATATATATAGATTGAATTAAGATTCATTGTTCGAAATTTGTTTTTAAATCTCAGAAAGACATGATAAATATTCCAAGGCACAAAGGAAAGTCAACATCAGTTTTATTCAACTTACACAGCAGAGCAGAACAGCTGTTTTCGAAAGACGCAACCCTTTCATCATCAGTGCTCATGTGTATTGTGTTTGTCACCACTTATTAGGTGGCTTAATTGAATGTGATAACAGTTCCTATTTACACAAATTTTATTGTGAAAAAGAATACGAGAACTGTATCAACCTGATGTTAACATGTTATTGTTATAATAACCGTGTTACCGTTTGATTATTTTTCTTCATGTCCCATTTTTCTGAATTTTTTGTTCCGTCATACCTAAGTCGAACTTTTTTGGTTTGAATTTTATACTTAAGTACATGTGAACATTTTTCCAATATTTTTTATTATTGGTAGCTCAAGCCATAGCTTAAATTTGTATGTAGTAAGAATTTTAACGAACATTTATATTGCTATATTAAATTGAATTAAGATTCATAGGCTAATTGTTGACCATTGATTTCAAAGGATCAAGAAAAGGTTTTGCAAAATCGTCCAATTTCTAATAATAAAAACAAAATCAAAGAATACATAAACCTTTTAGTTGAAGGTTACAATAATATATTGCTGTATACGAAACCTCATAGTGAAAACCTTTCAACAGGCGATAAAGAAAAGGTGTACGATAAAATATTGTACTGTAGGGGAATTTTATCAAGAAGTTTTTATAAATTGGAATGCAGAATTAAGGTTCCATATGGTGTGGATGTATTTGAAGTTGTACGGAAAGATGTTTTTACTGATAACAATTCTGACAGTGATAGCGAGAAAACAGGTTCTAAAAATAAATTAGGTGTTGACACAGAAATAAAAAATAATAGTGACTTAAATGCCAATTCTAACAACAGAAAAATAAATATCTTCGCAATTGCAACTATAGAAGATAAAACAAAATTCATCACGATGTGCTCAAATATTTTGCGTGAGAATTATGACGACAATCCTCTTACACTGAATTCCTTTTTAGACAAAATTGATTTAATCGAAGACGTACGGCAGATAATTTGAAAACACGTTTACTTAATTTTATAAAATCTAAACTAGATGGAAAAACTAGGAAAATTTTGCCAGATAATATAGAAAACGTAGCTCAAATTAAAAATGCACTTAAAAGCAAAATAAAACCTGATAACTCAAAGCTAATAGCAGGCAGAATTGCATCTTTGCAAGTAAATCAAAATAATTACGCGGATTTCGGCAGAAATGTTGAAGATTTGGCAGATGCTCTGCAACGATCACTGGTAATTGAGGGAATTACGAAGGAAAAGGCTCAGGAAATGGCAATAGAAGAAACTGTAAAAATTTGTAGAAATAATACGAAGTCAGGAATGGTTAAGGCAATTTTGGCGTCAAGTATATTTAAGGACCCAAAAGACGTCGTTGCGAAACTAGTTATGGAGGAAACAAACCTTGAGAAAGATAGACAAATTCTAACAATGCGTTACAGTAAAAGTAGAACAAATTCAAGCATACCGCAGCAAGCGAACAACAATTTTCGATTTCCTAGAAATAGCAACAGCAATAATTTTAGAAGAAGGACGTACAATGCCATGACTACAACAAATCACGGAAATCGTAGCAATTTTAATAAATTTCATGGACGGAATAGCAACGATCATGGTAGACAAAATCGTTCAAGCTACAAGCAGAACAACAGGAATAACTTTCAGAGAGGGCTACCCGCAGTTAGGACTTCAAACGCGGATGTCCCTCAGCAGGTCATGTTGGGGGAAGAACAAACCTAAATTTTATTAGCAAAAATTTATTCGAATCAGTTTACAGTTTCAATCAGAATTATGCTGATTTCATTAACCTAACATGTAATATAACACACAAACCAAATTCATTTCTAGTCGACTCGCTAGCGGATGTTTCAATTATAAAAGTTTCATGCTTAAAAAATATAAATGACATAGACACAGGTAATACTATTAACCACAACCGCACTGAAATCCCTTGGCACTGTTCATTCAGAGTTACTTATTTGTTCTCATACTATTCCACAAATTTTTCATGTCGTTCCTGATAACTTTAATATACCTTCGGATGGTATATTAGGAAAAGATTTCTTAAAATCAAACTAGTGTACGATTAATTATAATAACATGACTATATTATTATTATTATGTTTACTTGTTTACGAATCTTATAAGCTAATAAGATACAATGGTATGAGATTTTACTTGCGTACTACAACAATTAAATCTAATAATTGAATAAGGAAACTATTAATATAACCGTTTGAGGAAAATTTTTACAAAAAACCTCTTACAAAACTTTAATTATTATAATGAAATTGTTAAAACAATCACTAGTAAGATCCTTTTTAACAAAGATTCTCAGTGACTGTTTTGTAAATTTCTTATAGTTTCAAAATTAGACAGACTGCATTTTGCATTAAAGGACAGTGTCAGATCATTGGCAAACGCGTTTAGCTTTTTATATTTAAATCTGTTATGTAGTAAGTCCGTGGGGAATCTAGGAGGGAGATTGTGTATTGTTTTTAAAATTTTGTTTTGAATAACCTGAAGCCTTTTTGTATGTGTCTTAGCTGTTTTGTGGAACCAGGCTGGACAGCCGTAAGTCAATATTGGTCTAATACACATATTATACAATAAAATCTTATTTAATGTTGAGCTTAGACCTCCTATTAAGTATAGGGTATATAGCACGACCACATTTTATGGCTTTGTCACAGATGTAGTTTACATGTTGTTTGAATTTGAGTTTTTTATTTAAGGTGATACCCAGATATTTAGTATCGTCTTGGATGGGGATCACGTTTCCCCGGTAGTACAGAATTTTAGTGGGAATACGTCTTGGTGATCTATTGTATGGAAATATAATGGCCTGGGTCTTGTCGTCATTTACTTTTATTTTCCATTTATTAAAATATTTTTGGGTTGAGGTAAGGCTCTCTTGCATTCTCTTGATTATCGCATTTGACAGTTTTCCTCTGCATATAAAAGCACTATCATCAGCATAAAATGCTGCTTCCTGATATCTAAGCACCTTGACATCAGATGTATATAAGGAGTAGAGAGTAGGTGATAAAACTGAACCTTGTGGCAATCCCGCTGGGATTGCTCTATCAGAAGAGAATTTACCGTCAACGAGCACAACAAATGTTCGGTTCTTCAGAAAACTTTATATAATTTTTTGCAGATACAATGGAAAACCTAATGAGTTGAGTTTAAATATCAGTCCATCGTGCCAGATGCTGTCAAAAGCCTTTTCTATGTCAAGAAAAACAACGCCAGTACTCATGCGAATTCGTTTGTTATGTTCGATATAATTCATAACTCGCTTTATTTGGTGTACGGTAGAGTGCTCCCTACGGAATCCAAACTGTCGGTGGTTAACAGAATTGTTGTGCTCTGCAAAACCTACTAATCTTTTATGGATAATTTTTTCGAAGACCTTGTCCAGTAAACTTAAGATGCTTATTGGCCTGTAGCTGGTGGGTAATTTGGGATCTTTTCCCCTTTTGTGAATCGGTATGACTTTTGATTTTTTGAAAGTACTAGGAAAAAAAGCCATTAATTAAGCAACAGTTAAATATTTTACTTAAAATTTCATAAAAATGGTCCGGCATATTTTTTAGGATAATACTATTTAAGCCGTCTAAACTTGGGGCTTTATTATTTTTTAAGAGCTTAATAAATGACATGACCTCTGTGGCATCAGTACGTTCAAAATTGTTACTTCCAATAAGAGAGGCATCGAGACGACTAACAAAATCAGATACACGTGTATCCATAGACGATTGGTTATTGACAGTTATATTGTGTGAGCTACCAAATGCATCTGCAATTATATTAGCTTTTTCTGCTCCGGTTTTAAAAATTTCATCATTGCATTTAAGATCTGCACAGAACGAGTTCTTTCCCTTTAGAGCTTTATTTAATTTCCAGAATTTTTTGGATCCCGGAGGTAGCTTTGAAATAAATCTCATCCAGGACTCGTTTCTATCCTTGTTGAGGTGAAATTCAATTAGCCTACTTAACTGCTTTAAGATACCGTTTAAGTGGCCTCTGTGGATCAGATCCCTACATCTCTGAAATTTACGTTTGAATTTATTTCTTTGAGCAGTAAGCATCTTAGATGTATTTGAGATTTCTCTCTGCCATGAGTTTTTGCTCGCTCGGGACGTGATCCGACTGTAAAATATTTGGGTGTGTCTCTAAGTTTGAAAAAGCGATATTCGAATTGGATAGTAGGATGTCTACTGTAGAGGGCTGCAAATGAGTTAAGTTTTGACCGAGTCGGGTAAATGACAATGGAAAGTAAATGTAATAGTTTGCAAGTAAACTATGAACTATGTTAGCTTTTACCGCAATAAGTACCCCTCCGCCATGTGTTAGCCGGTCCTCACGGTAGATTCTGTAGCTTCCAAGTTGGAATTTGTGATGCGGTTTTAGAAAAGTCTCATTGAGCAAAAGTATATCAACTTTTCTGTTGTGAAGAACTTCCTCGAGCTGAGCAGCAGCTGGCTCGGAGTTATGCCTTGAGCGTTCCAGTGCATAAGATGAACATTGTGTACAGTAAAAGTTTTATATGGCATGTTTAAGCATCATACCTAAAACTCTCAATTTATCAAACTTAGTTTAACATTTTTCCAATGCATCTACTGCATTAAAAATATTTCCAATAGTTTATCATCGTAGTTGTTCCGTGTCTTGCTTTTAGCCACTTCAGAAAACATAGTTTTCCCTTGGAACCGGGAGTCTTGTGCAATACCATGATGTGGTTGGCTTGAAAGTTGCGGGAAGTCACTCTCATCTGCTACATAACTACTGTTATGTCTCATGCTAGACAATCTAGTTTTTGCGGTTAACCTCTGTCGCAGTTCTAAATATTCTTTACGGCAAGGATCATCTGCCCTATGGTTTACATTTCTGTAATTTTTATTGGTACAGTTATGACATTTGAACACTATGCTTCCGTCAGGTGAGCTTTTGTTTAGTGAACAATCTGCGTAATCGTGACTACCAGCACAGGCTGTACATACCTTGGCTCTGTTGCAGTTTCTAGCCCCATGGCCATACATTGAGCACTTGGTACATTGAGTAGGGCCTTTTTTACTCTTAAAAGGTTTTCTCCAGTAGACAGCAATATTACAGAAAAATCTTATTTTCAGAATTTCACGCTTAGAAACGTGCTACCTGTCAAATTCGATCAAATACAGTGTGTCATCTTCATTAGATCTTTTGGTGATCATTTCTTTTACGCTTACAAGCGTAATGTTGTGAGTAATTTTAAACTCTTCAGTTATAATATCCGTCGTCTGCCGGGGGAAACCAAACATTACCATCTTAAAAATTTTTCTGTCTGTTAACTCGTGTGTGTAGAGGTGCATGCTGTTGCTGTTTAGCAATTTAATACCCTCCACATACAGCGCCTTAGTACTGGACATTATTTTTGTGCCAATAGACATCCTCTTATACATATATTTGTCCCCGATTAGTCCTAACACTTTGGAAAAACTCACGTTGGAATCCACGATTATTGGTGGGAATTTCTCCCTTTTTATACCCTCCAAAAAAGAATTTGGAGGGTATATTCACTTTGTCATTCCGTTTGTAACGCATCGAAATATCCATCTCAGACCCCATAAAGTATATATATTCTTGATCAGTGATGAAATCTAAGACCAACTGAGCATGTCCGTCCGTCCGTCCGTCCGTCTGTGGAAATCACGATACAGTCCAAACGAAAAGAGCTAGACTCTTGAAATTTGGCATAAATATATTTTAAAACTTAGAGCAGGTTAAGTTCGAAGATGGGCTAAATCGGGCAAGAGGGAAAAAAGTTCCCCTAAGAAGAACTAAACCAACCCAGAAAAAACAACATAATTTTTAAAGTTTTTTGGTTATTTTGTTAAGCAAATGATATATTTTTATGTCAAATACGGTCCAACGCCTTAAACTTGGAGCCATTAAATAAAATAAAAATATTTTTTGACCCCGCCCACTTTAGTGGGCGTTATTATAGGCAAAAATAGCATAAAAATTTAACAAATTGTTTTACTTATGCCTACATGCCTTAAAAATAACACTTTTAAGCTTTAATGACGAAGCTGAGACGAAACCTGGTACTACTATGCCCTACCCCCTCCTTCCCCTTCGCCCCCTAAATGACCCTACAAAAAAAATTTTTTTTTTAAAATTTTGTATATAATCATCCCAAGCATTTATCTTTAGGGTTTTATGACTGCCGATTTCTGCCCTACCTACCCCCCCCCCCACCTCTTCCTTTGCCCCCTAAATGACCCTACCAAAAAAAAATTTTTTTTTTTTAAATTTTGTATATAATCATCCCAAGCATATATCTTTAGAGTTTTATGACTGCCGATTTCTGCCCTACCCCCCCCCTCTTCCTTTGCCACCAAAATGAGCCTACAAAAAAAAAAGTTTTTTTAAATTTTGTATGTAATCATCCCAAGCATTTATCTTTAGAATTTTATGACTGCCGATTTCTGCCCCAGCCCGCCTCCCCTTCTTCCTTTGCCCCCTAAAATGACCCTACCAAAAAAAAAATTATAGGCAAAAATAGCATAAAAATTTAACAAATTGTTTTACTTAAGCCTACATTCCTTAAAAATAACACTTTTAAGCTTTAATGACGAAGCTGAGACGAAACCTGGTACTACTCTGCCCTACCCCCTCCTTCCCCTTCGCTCCCTAAGTGACCCTACCAAAAAAAAATTTTTTTTTTAAATTTTATATATAATCATCCCAAGCATTTATCTTTAGAGTTTTATGACTGCCGATTTCTGCTCTACCTCCCCCCCCCCCCAACTCTTCCTTTGTTCCCTAAATGACCCTACCAAAAAATTTTTTTTTTAAATTTTGTATTTAATCATCCCAAGCATTTATCATTAGAGTTTTATCACTGCCGATTTCTGCCCTACCACCCCCCCCCTTTTGCCCCCAAAATGACCCTACCAAAAAAAAATGTTTTTTAAATTTTGTATATAATCATCCCAAGCATTTATCTTTAGAGTTTTATGACTGCCGATTTCTGCCTTATCCCAAGCATTTATTTTTAGAGTTTTATGACAAAGGTGAAATGTTTCCCCCACAGCCCTTGCCAGAGCGACCCCGCCAAAATACAGTTTTTATACCCTCCAAAGAGAATTGTGATGAAGTCTAAGACGGTCTAGCAATGCCCATGCGTTCGTCTGTGGAAAACATGATATTGTATATATTTGAATCCCGCCCCCTTTAGTGGGCGTTGACGTACGATATTATATAAAGGAACTCTGTCCCACCAAGTTAAACATATCAAATTCACTTACTAAATATTTGGAGGGTATTTAAGATTCGACCCGGTCGAATATAACGTTTTTACTTGTTATTGAATCATCTTCTTCATCTTCAGACAGCAGATGAAACCTGTTACTGGTGTTTGGCCCGTCATTCGTCTTGGGCATCTTGTATTTGGGACAATTGCCCCAATATTTCCTCCTTTTCTGACCATTCATAGCCAAATTGTTAGTTTGTTTAAATAGAAAAAGTTAATTTACCCGCGAGCAAAATAAAACACGTTGTTAACAAGTCAGGAAGAGTTGCCAGAATGAACATGATTATATCTTTTTAATCTTATAATGAGAAATTAGTCATTCCAATCTCTCATGGAATTATGGAAAATACATGTTTCTTACCACCGCTATGTGAAGTATTCAGAGAATTTCACTTAAATAAGGTAAAAGGACCAGTTTTTATTGATTTGCAGAAAATCTGTCCAGGTGTTTTTATTAGTAAATGCATCGTTAATTCTACCCTACGTATTCTAAATGTAACAGATGAAATGAAATTCATATGTTACTATGACATAAAATTTGAAGACCTTTCTAAGTACTACATCTATTCAGTTGATGAAACTACTTTTGAATCTAACAGAATCCAAAGGATATGAGAAATTTTAAAAGACAAAATGCCAAATTATGTTAAGGCAGATATGATTCCATTATGCGAAAGCTTTGCAGATATTTTTGCACTAGACAATGACAAAATGACCATCAACAATTTTTACGAGCAAAAGTTAAGACTCAGTAATACTTCGCCAGTATACATTAAAAATTATCGTCTTACTTATACAAAGAGATGAAATAAAAAGCAAGTCCAAAATCTATTAAGAAATAATTTGATCGAACGAAGTATATCAAATTATAACAGCCCGTTAATTTTAGTACCGAAGAGAAGTAGAGGAGACACAAAGTCGTATAGAATGTGCGTTGATTTTAGAGCAATTAATAGCAAAATAATTGGAGATAAATTTCAATTACCTAGAATTGGCGACATTCTTGATAATCTTGGTAGAGCCAAATACTTTTTAATTATAGATCTTTTTTCTGGATTTCACCAAATTCCATTGTCGGTTCAAGAGATTTGACTTCCTTTGAAGTATTAAGAAAGTATAACTTGAAAATCAACCCTTATAAATGTGATTCCTTCAGAACTGAGGTTACATTCCTAGGTCATAGATGTACCTCTGGCCTTTTGCCAGATGATACTAAAACTTCAGCTATTCATAATTATACTGTACCTACAGACAAAGGATCTGTAAAACGTTTTATTGCTTTTGCAAACTATTATAGAAGGTTTATACCGAAATTCGCTTCCCTTGCAGCACCATTAAATTATATTACAAGAACGAAAATTAGTTTCATTTGGGACGAAAGATGTCAAGAGTTCTTTGAGAAAATAAAAGCCGAATTAGTTTCTCCAAGAATACTTCAGTACCCAGAGTTCTCTAAACCTTTTTTAATAATAGTTGATGCATCAAAGATTGGTTGTGCCGCAATTCTTAGCCAATACTTGAATGGACATGATTTACCAATATTTTATCCTTCAAAATCATTCAACAACGCAGAACAGAAAAAACCAACAATAGAACAGGAATTACTCGCGATATATTTTGCTATTACACAATTTAGGCCATACAGTTATGGTATAAAATTTGTTGTCAGACCGATCATAGACCCTTAGTGCATCTTTTCAATATGAAAGATCCGTCATCTAAACTTACAAAAATAAGACTGGAATTATCTGAGTACAATTTTTCTATCGAACACATAAAAGAGAAAAATAATGTTGGAGCAAACGCTCTATCCCGAATTGAAAAACGGAGCAAATAGTAGAGACATTATAGCCGTGACAACTCGAGCAATGGCAAGGCAGAATGATACAACTAACAGTTATCAAGATACTTCAGATATGATTCAGCTACAAATTTATGATAAATTTCCTCAAGAATTCAATACTAAAGTTTCAAGGATAAGATCAGAGATATTTTACAAGAACAATGATATAAACAAAATGAGATTAATAATATATAATAAATATAAAATTAAATTCATTATGGACATTGAGATTGTTAACAAAACATTGAATTTCGACGATATGCTTTTGAGGCTAGAAGAAAAAACCAACAATAACAATGTTTATATGATAGAATGGCCAAAAAACGATTTATTTTTTACAAGCTATAGCACACAAGATTTAAAAAACCATGGTAATAACATTTTGAAAACATTAACAATTTTATTAGTAGACCAAATTGAAACAGTAAGTGATGGAACCATGAAAACTAAAATATTAGAAACTTATCGTAATGATCAAATCATAGGCGGACACTGTGGGCGTAAAAGATTATATGCAAAATTAAGTACTAAATTTTATTGGAAAGGCATGACAAGGGACATAGCTGATTTTGTTAAAGGATGTAAAAGAAAAACTAGTGCTAACTCCGACACCAGCAAAGCCATTCGATGTAGTAGTCATTGACACAATTGGTCCATTGCCAAGATGAACACATGGCAATAAATATGCCTTAACAATGATTTGTGACATGTCGAAATACTTAGTCACCATAGCATTACCGGAAAAAAGTGCAAAAGCAGTTGCGAAGGCAATTTTCTAAAACTTTATTCTAATATATGGTAAAATGACTTCAATTAAAACTGACATAGGTACAGAATTTAAAAATGAGATACTTTCGGAATTGTGTAAACTTTTAAACATTGAACAGAATTTTTCAACATCCTATCACCACCAGACAGTTGGTACAGTCGAAAGGAATCATAGGGTATTCAATGAATATCTTAGAGCGTACATAAGAGAGAATATTTCGGATTGGGATTCATATTTAAAATACTTCACGTTTTTCCACAATACTACTTCAAATTCAGTTTTCAATAATAAATTTACAACATTCGAATTGGTGTTCGGGAAACAACCAATTATGCCAAACGAACTTAAACTTGATAAAATTGTTCCTCTATACAATCTTGAAATTTATAGCAAAGAGGTTAAATACAGACTTCAAAAATCACATATTTTTGCGACCAAATTGTTACAGTCAAATAAAGAAAGAAACAAAAACATATATGACAGATTTGCAAAAACTTGTGATTTAAAAATAAATGATAAAGTATACATAAGGAAAGAACCATATGACAAATTTAATCATATATACCAGGGTCCATTCATAATTACAGATATAAAAGGCGTGAACGCTACCATATATAACGATATAACAAATAAAAAACAAGTAAAAACGTTATATTCGACCGGGTCGAATCTTAAATACCCTCCAAATATTTAGTAAGTGAATTTGATATGTTTAACTTGGTGGGACAGAGTTCCTTTATATAATATCGTACGTCAACGCCCACTAAAGGGGGCGGGATTCAAATATATACAATATCATGTTTTCCACAGACGAACGCATGGGCATTGCTAGACCGTCTTAGACTTCATCACAATTCTCTTTGGAGGGTATAAAAACTGTATTTTGGCGGGGTCGCTCTGGCAAGGGCTGTGGGGGAAACATTTCACCTTTGTCATAAAACTCTAAAAATAAATGCTTGGGATAAGGCAGAAATCGGCAGTCATAAAACTCTAAAGATAAATGCTTGGGATGATTATATACAAAATTTAAAAACCATTTTTTTTTGGTAGGGTCATTTTGGGGGCAAAAGGGGGGGGGGGTGGTAGGGCAGAAATCGGCAGTGATAAAACTCTAATGATAAATGCTTGGGATGATTAAATACAAAATTTAAAAAAAAAATTTTTTTGGTAGGGTCATTTAGGGAACAAAGGAAGAGTTGGGGGGGGGAAGGTAGGGCAGAAATCGGCAGTCATAAAACTCTAAAGATAAATGCTTGGGATGATTATATATAAAATTAAAAAAAAAAAATTTTTTTTGGTAGGGTCACTTAGCGAAGGGGAAGGAGGGGGTAGGGCAGAGTAGTACCAGGTTTCGTCTCAGCTTCGTCATTAAAGCTTAAAAGTGTTATTTTTAAGGAATGTAGGCTTAAGTAAAACAATTTGTTAAATTTTTATGCTATTTTTGCCTATAAATTTTTTTTTGGTAGGGTCATTTTAGGGGGCAAAGGAAGAAGGGGAGGCGGGCTGGGGCAGAAATCGGCAGTCATAAAATTCTAAAGATAAATGCTTGGGATGATTACATACAAAATTTAAAAAAACTTTTTTTTTTGTAGGCTCATTTTGGTGGCAAAGGAAGAGGGGGGGGGGGGGGGTAGGGCAGAAATCGGCAGTCATAAAACTCTAAAGATATATGCTTGGGATGATTATATGCAAAATTTAAAAAAAAAATTTTTTTTTTGGTAGGGTCATTTAGGGGGCAAAGGAAGAGGTGGGGGTGGGGTAGGTAGGGCAGAAATCGGCAGTCATAAAACCCTAAAGATAAATGCTTGGGATGATTATATACAAAATTTAAAAAAAAAAATTTTTTTTGTAGGGTCATTTAGGGGGCGAAGGGGAAGGAGGGGGTAGGGCATAGTAGTACCAGGTTTCGTCTCAGCTTCGTCATTAAAGCTTAAAAGTGTTATTTTTAAGGCATGTAGGCATAAGTAAAACAATTTGTTAAATTTTTATGCTATTTTTGCCTATAATAACGCCCACTAAAGTGGGCGGGGTCAAAAAATATTTTTATTTTATTTAATGGCTCCAAGTTTAAGGCGTTGGACCGTATTTGACATAAAAATATATCATTTGCTTAACAAAATAACCAAAAAACTTTAAAAATTATGTTGTTTTTTCTGGGTTGGTTTAGTTCTTCTTAGGGGAACTTTTTTCCCTCTTGCCCGATTTAGCCCATCTTCGAACTTAACCTGCTCTAAGTTTTAAAATATATTTATGCCAAATTTCAAGAGTCTAGCTCTTTTCGTTTGGACTGTATCGTGATTTCCACAGACGGACGGACGGACGGACGGACATGCTCAGTTGGTCTTAGATTTCATCACTGATCAAGAATATATATACTTTATGGGGTCTGAGATGGATATTTCGATGCGTTACAAACGGAATGACAAAGTGAATATACCCTCCAAATTCTTTTTTGGAGGGTATAAAAACTGTCCACAAAGACAGATTAAGAATTGGTAAAGAATAAATACAAAGATTAAGAAAACAAAAAAAGGCATATATATATATATATATATATATATATATATATATATATATATATATATATATATCTATATATATAAAAGAAAGTCGTGTTAGTTACACTATTTATAACTCAAGAACGACTTAAGCGATTTGTTTGCAAATTGGTGGGAATTTAGCTTAGGGTCAGGAGATGGATATAGGATACCAAAATGGCGGATAACCCAAAGATGTGGACCATTCCTTTTTATCCACCACCCCCATGATATGGGTATCAAATCAGAGCGATTTTTTGAAAAGGAAGTATAAAACATAATAAAATTATTTCAAAAACGATATGGTGGAAGCTTTAAAATAGCGGAGCACTACGGGATATGGGTATAAAATGAAAGGGATTTTTGAGAACGAAACATAAAATATAATAAAACCTCAGGGGTATAGACAGACATAGGATTTGTATACCATGATATAAATACTATGGTTTTTGATACTACTTTGGCATGACACATTAATATTTTTGTTTTTATTTTCGTGTAATAAAAAAAATGGAAAAAGAAAAACTTTTTAGCATAATTGTTAATAATAACAACAAAATTGCATATTTTATGCGAAAAAAGAAATTGTGTTTTCGCTATTCGTTAATTATGTACAATCGCCTTAAAAGAAGAATATGCTTTTTTGATTCTAAATTAATAAAAAAGAAGTACAGGCGTTTTTGGACACGTGTAAGTCTTTATGGTTTATAAATCCATATTCATGGACATTTTACTTAATAAGGTTGAGGCGTCGAACTTCTCGAATGTCGAAGTGGCGAAATTGGACGATGACTCATTTCCAATGCAATTGAACAAAGCTAAAGGGTGTAAAATGGGTTAATACTACGTATATTTTCGTAGTATTGAAACCAGATATAAACCACATTATTTTGTGGTTTAATTGTAGTATAGGTTGACACACATGTAGTATAGAATACTAATGTGGTAAAGAAATCCTATGTCTGTCAGCGGTATTAGAAACAAAAGGGCGCACCATTCCCATGACATGGGTACCAAATTTAAAAAGTTGTGGAAGTGGGAACACAAAATATAATGAAATATCTAGAAACACTTTTTGAGACACGCCCCAAAATGGTCATACGACTACTTTTTATACACCACACGATATGGGTATCAAATTAAAAGGATTATTGAGAAGGAAACTGAGACTAAAGTATAGTAACTCCAAAAAAATCTAACAGAGATTTATTCTGACTTTATCGACCTGAAAAAATTAAAAAAAAAATCGAATTTGTATGTTTTCTTCGTTTTGCATTTTCTGTGACCGATATATGACTTTCTATATATACACTTGAGCAGTCGGATCTTAAGCATTTATTATATATCTATATATATAAAAGAAAGTCGTGTTAGTTACACTATTTATAACTCAAGAACGACTTAAGCGATTTGTTTGCAAATTGGTGGGAATTTAGCTTAGGGTCAGGAGATGGATATAGGATACCAAAATGGCGGATAACCCAAAGATGTGGGCCATTCCTTTTTATCCACCACCCCCATGATATGGGTATCAAATCAGAGCGATTTTTGAAAAGGAAGTATAAAACATAATAAAATTATTTCAAAAACGATATGGTGGAAGCTTTAAAATAGCGGAGCACTACTTTTTTCCATCCACGGGATATGGGTATAAAATGAAAGGGATTTTTGAGAACGAAACATAAAATATAATAAAACCTCAGGGGTATAGACAGACATAGGATTTGTATACCATGATATAAATACTATGGTTTTTGATACTACTTTGGCATGACACACTAATATTTTTGTTTTTATTTTCGTGTAATAAAAAAAATGGAAAAAGAAAAACTTTTTAGCATAATTGTTAATAATAACAACAAAATTGCATATTTTATGCGAAAAAAGAAATTGTGTTTTCGCTATTCGTTAATTATGTACAATCGCCTTAAAAGAAGAATATGCTTTTTTGATTCTAAATTAATAAAAAAGAAGTACAGGCGTTTTTGGACACGTGTAAGTCTTTATGGTTTATAAATCCATATTCATGGACATTTTACTTAATAAGGTTGAGGCGTCGAACTTCTCGAATGTCGAAGTGGCGAAATTGGACGATGACTCATTTCCAATGCAATTGAACAAAGCTAAAGGGTGTAAAATGGGTTAATACTACGTATATTTTCGTAGTATTGAAGCCAGATATAAACCACATTATTTTGTGGTTTAATTGTAGTATAGGTTGACACACATGTAGTATAGAATACTAATGTGGTAAAGAAATCCTATGTCTGTCAGCGGTATTAGAAACAAAAGGGCGCACCATTCCCATGACATGGGTACCAAATTTAAGAAATTGTGGAAGTGGGAACACAAAATATAATGAAATATCTAGAAACACTTTTTGAGACACGCCCCAAAATGGTCATACGACTACTTTTTATACACCACACGATATGGGTATCAAATTAAAAGGATTATTGAGAAGGAAACTGAGACTAAAGTATAGTAACTCCAAAAAAATCTAACAGAGATTTATTCTGACTTTATCGACCTGAAAAAATTAAAAAAAAAATCGAATTTGTATGTTTTCTTCGTTTTGCATTTTCTGTGACCGATATATGACTTTCTATATATACACTTGAGCAGTCGGATCTTAAGCATTTATTATATAGTAAATTTTCATTTCAAATATTTTTATAATTAAGATATATGCCTTTTTCTTTAAAGCAAAAAATATTATTTAGCAGCAAAGTAACCATATATTACCAAAAGGTATAAACGCAATTAAACTAATTTCCACCCAATTAACTCGCCGAGCAATGCCGGGTGGGCCTGCTAGTATATATATATATACTAATTCTATATATATAAAAGAAAGTCGTGTTAGTTACACTATTTATAACTCAAGAACGACTTAAGCGATTTGTTTGCAAATTGGTGGGAATTTAGCTTAGGGTCAGGAGATGGATATAGGATACCAAAATGGCGGATAACCCAAAGATGTGGGCCATTCCTTTTTATCCACCACCCCCATGATATGGGTATCAAATCAGAGCGATTTTTGAAAAGGAAGTATAAAACATAATAAAATTATTTCAAAAACGATATGGTGGAAGCTTTAAAATAGCGGAGCACTACTTTTTTCCATCCACGGGATATGGGTATAAAATGAAAGGGATTTTTGAGAACGAAACATAAAATATAATAAAACCTCAGGGGTATAGACAGACATAGGATTTGTATACCATGATATAAATACTATGGTTTTTGATACTACTTTGGCATGACACACTAATATTTTTGTTTTTATTTTCGTGTAATAAAAAAAATGGAAAAAGAAAAACTTTTTAGCATAATTGTTAATAATAACAACAAAATTGCATATTTTATGCGAAAAAAGAAATTGTGTTTTCGCTATTCGTTAATTATGTACAATCGCCTTAAAAGAAGAATATGCTTTTTTGATTCTAAATTAATAAAAAAGAAGTACAGGCGTTTTTGGACACGTGTAAGTCTTTATGGTTTATAAATCCATATTCATGGACATTTTACTTAATAAGGTTGAGGCGTCGAACTTCTCGAATGTCGAAGTGGCGAAATTGGACGATGACTCATTTCCAATGCAATTGAACAAAGCTAAAGGGTGTAAAATGGGTTAATACCACGTATATTTTCGTAGTATTGAAGCCAGATATAAACCACATTATTTTGTGGTTTAATTGTAGTATAGGTTGACACACATGTAGTATAGAATACTAATGTGGTAAAGAAATCCTATGTCTGTCAGCGGTATTAGAAACAAAAGGGCGCACCATTCCCATGACATGGGTACCAAATTTAAGAAGTTGTGGAAGTGGGAACACAAAATATAATGAAATATCTAGAAACACTTTTTGAGACACGCCCCAAAATGGTCATACGACTACTTTTTATACACCACACGATATGGGTATCAAATTAAAAGGATTATTGAGAAGGAAACTGAGACTAAAGTATAGTAACTCCAAAAAAATCTAACAGAGATTTATTCTGACTTTATCGACCTGAAAAAATTAAAAAAAAAATCGAATTTGTATGTTTTCTTCGTTTTGCATTTTCTGTGACCGATATATGACTTTCTATATATACACTTGAGCAGTCGGATCTTAAGCATTTATTATATAGTAAATTTTCATTTCAAATATTTTTATAATTAAGATATATGCCTTTTTCTTTAAAGCAAAAAATATTATTTAGCAGCAAAGTAACCATATATTACCAAAAGGTATAAACGCAATTAAACTAATTTCCACCCAATTAACTCGCCGAGCAATGCCGGGTGGGCCTGCTAGTATATATATATATATATATATATATATATACTAGCAGGCCCACCCGGCATTGCTCGGCGAGTTAATTGGGTGGAAATTAGTTTAATTGCGTTTATACCTTTTGGTAATATATGGTTACTTTGCTGCTAAATAATATTTTTTGCTTTAAAGAAAAAGGCATATATCTTAATTATAAAAATATTTGAAATGAAAATTTACTATATAATAAATGCTTAAGATCCGACTGCTCAAGTGTATATATAGAAAGTCATATATCGGTCACAGAAAATGCAAAACGAAGAAAACATACAAATTCGATTTTTTTTTTAATTTTTTCAGGTCGATAAAGTCAGAATAAATCTCTGTTAGATTTTTTTGGAGTTACTATACTTTAGTCTCAGTTTCCTTCTCAATAATCCTTTTAATTTGATACCCATATCGTGTGGTGTATAAAAAGTAGTCGTATGACCATTTTGGGGCGTGTCTCAAAAAGTGTTTCTAGATATTTCATTATATTTTGTGTTCCCACTTCCACAACTTTTTAAATTTGGTACCCATGTCATGGGAATGGTGCGCCCTTTTGTTTCTAATACCGCTGACAGACATAGGATTTCTTTACCACATTAGTATTCTATACTACATGTGTGTCAACCTATACTACAATTAAACCACAAAATAATGTGGTTTATATCTGGTTTCAATACTACGAAAATATACGTAGTATTAACCCATTTTACACCCTTTAGCTTTGTTCAATTGCATTGGAAATGAGTCATCGTCCAATTTCGCCACTTCGACATTCGAGAAGTTCGACGCCTCAACCTTATTAAGTAAAATGTCCATGAATATGGATTTATAAACCATAAAGACTTACACGTGTCCAAAAACGCCTGTACTTCTTTTTTATTAATTTAGAATCAAAAAAGCATATTCTTCTTTTAAGGCGATTGTACATAATTAACGAATAGCGAAAACACAATTTCTTTTTTCGCATAAAATATGCAATTTTGTTGTTATTATTAACAATTATGCTAAAAAGTTTTTCTTTTTCCATTTTTTTTATTACACGAAAATAAAAACAAAAATATTAGTGTGTCATGCCAAAGTAGTATCAAAAACCATAGTATTTATATCATGGTATACAAATCCTATGTCTGTCTATACCCCTGAGGTTTTATTATATTTTATGTTTCGTTCTCAAAAATCCCTTTCATTTTATACCCATATCCCGTAGTGCTCCGCTATTTTAAAGCTTCCACCATATCGTTTTTGAAATAATTTTATTATGTTTTATACTTCCTTTTCAAAAAATCGCTCTGATTTGATACCCATATAATGGGGGTGGTGGATAAAAAGGAATGGTCCACATCTTTGGGTTATCCGCCATTTTGGTATCCTATATCCATCTCCTGACCCTAAGCTAAATTCCCACCAATTTGCAAACAAATCGCTTAAGTCGTTCTTGAGTTATAAATAGTGTAACTAACACGACTTTCTTTTATATATATAGATATAATTATTTTGTAAATATAAAATTTATAAAATACTTCAATAGTAAATCACAATTTATATGAATAAACTAAATGAATAATTATATAATTCCTATAAATACATTTAAATATTGTAAAATCAAACTGAAAATATATTTCTAAATTTTAAAACTAGATATTTATAAAAAAAATATTTGAAAAATTTTAAATAAATCTGTGGAAAAATGCTGAATTAACCAGCCTGATCACCTGATTGATTCAACATTTTTTCTTTAATAAGGGAGGTGCAAGGTATTATACTTAACTACAATACCTACTTATTATACTTACCTATAATACTTACCTACTATACTTACTAATTATACTTACCTATAATACTTATCTATTGTACTTATTATTATAACCACTTATTGTATTCTATGTTTAATTTAGTTAAGTTGGTAGCGCATCACTCGTTATATTTTTACTCATATTATATTCCATATCACTCGTTAAGTTATGTTGTAAAGTTTACCTAGTTGTTTTAAAATAAAAGGACTGTCAGTTGACTAGTACCACCGAGGTATTTCAAACGTGTTTTATTTAAAGGAAACATACGCATTTTAGCTCTTAACAACTATAGGTACCAGCCATCCTGCTGGAGAGCATTTGCCGCTTTGTTATGGTTGTGGTTTGAACTATTGAGGAAAAGCTGTATAAGAAGGAATCCATAAGTGCATGCCACTTAATTTCAAAAGTTTTGGCAAAGCTAGGTTAGGTTAGGTTAAAAAGGGCTGCCCGCAGTAAGCGAGAAAAACACGCGGAGGCCATCAAAAGGCCCATTGTGATGCCCAGAGGAAGCTTGTAATATGAAATAGTAAAAATTCAAAATCACACCGATCTTCTTTGTCTAGATGAGAGAGTAGTTGAGTCATTTACAGTGATCTTGAATACAAAGCTAGCTGTGTGAGATTGAGCAACCATTGCTTCTTCTGTGCTCTAGCGCACAACGTTTTCAAATCTGAGGCCAACTGAAGCAGTGTGCATATTGCTAAGAATGGAGCACAGTTTACGCCAAAAATTACAGTCGTAAATCGTTCTGGTATTGGAACAAAATCCTCTGAAAGGGTCTATCAGCAGGATGTATTTGAATTTGGCGGTACATTGTTGTAATAGCACCGCTAAATACGTATTTATACTTTCTCCAAATAAGAATCAGATATTAATTCAGTTTGAAGAGTTGGTCCTGTGTATAAAATGTTGTTGAGTGAGACCGGAGTTCGTTCAAATTTTTCACAATACGCGAGCAAACCCAGTGTTCTTTGACGGATAAATTAGCTAAGCGGGACGTAGACGGTATTTTGTTATTGCTAATAATGAACTGACTATTTCGTACATAATTTAATTTGTGTTAATACTTTGATTTAGTTAGAATGGCTTTGCTATCTCTGTTAAATTGGTATGGTCATGGGTACAGCAAAATATAGTTCAGTTTAAATGAGAGTTTAGAAAACTTGATCCTGATAACTTGTATCAACTATTCATAGATACATATGTTAGCTATGAACTTACTGCGCCAATGTAGAGTGAAGGGATTAAATATTATTTGACAATTTGTTGCTGAAATATCGTACATGCCTGTACGACTGTGCAACGTAAAATTTATTTTAAGATGCACTTACTGGGTTTTGCGATAAAAATTTTAATTTTGGGAATGAATGAAACTGCCACGATGGCAACGCTTTAATTACAATCCTATAGAGTATTGGACCCGGCGATGGAAAATGGGGATTTTTGATGTTAGTATAACATTTGATGTATTTCAATATACATATCGAACTGTTTCCTCTAAATAGCGTCAACTCAATATGTACAAATTTTCAATAGAGACAAAACACTGAAAATTCCTTATATCACAAACAGGGATACAATTGTATATTTTTTTGGTGGAAGAACACAGATATTGGTGTATGATTTATAAGTGGGTAGATATGACCACTGCAAGTTGATTTCTGGCAAAAAGTGAAAATTTTCGAGTTGACCCTCTTAAGAGGAAGCAGTGCGATATGTATGTTTCACTGCGATTGTAGTACTTGTGTTTTTAATGTTTATGTTGGTTCTTTTATTTCTTTTAACTTTTATTAATTAATTCAACTTTTTAATTTTTCGTCAAATACGAGCATATACAGAACGGTAATGTTTTAATATCAAAAGCCCACAACTGCCAAAACTGGGGCCAAATTACCGCATTCGATATCGAGCGAAATTTCCATACAATTTAAATACAAATTTCGTTCGACATCGAGTGCCGTAATTTGCCCCCTGGTCTTACAGGAACGTCGATTAAATAGAAATTCACAATCAAAATAGCCTTGAATTAGACCCAGGACAAATAAAGCGCTCAGCATGGATCGTCCACTTTTTAGAGTAGGCAATTTTATTACAGCAAGTCTGCTATGATATGGCGGGAAGGCATACGAATTCCAACCAAGACCACGGAGACAGAAAATTAAAAACTGTTTTTGTACCAATTCAATACAAGTTATCAGGATTAACATGAATAGCGTAACAAGGATCCCAAACAATTGATTCATATTCAAGGATTGGTCGAACAAAAGAAGTGTATAAATATTTTGTAATATAAGGAATCCAAGTACCCCACAGGGTTTATTTACTATAATAGAGATATGATCACGAAAGCTGAGCCTGTGGAGCAACAGTATGCCCAGATCAAATATGGTATGAACTTTATCTAAAACATCTGTATCAATAGTCTATATCGGAATGTGTCGGAAAAAAGTTGCGTTTACATTTCTTTATATTTAACTCCAACAAATTAAATCTGCACAATTGATAAAAATTGCGGAAGTCACCAGCTAGTAAATTATGTCCATTAATACCGTCAAAAGATTCAAAAATTTTAAAAGCAGTATACATCAGTAATTTAGAATGTAAAACAACAGAAGATCATTTATGACTAACGTAAACAAAATTGGGCTCAAGTGACTGCCTTGAGGAACGCCAGAATGCTCTTGAATGTTTTTAGATAAAAAATTTTTAAGCTTGACTTGTTGAGTTTTTTGTGATAGCTACGATTTTAACCATTTTAGAAAAAAACGCCTTACTAAAGTTGTAAAATCTTTATTCACAATAGTGACGGCCTGCAAAACATTAGTTGCCGTTGAACGGGACCTACGAAAATCATGCAGGCCCACCCGGCATTGCTCGGCGAGTTAATTGGGTGGAAATTAGTTTAATTGCGTTTATACCTTTTGGTAATATATGGTTACTTTGCTGCTAAATAATATTTTTTGCTTTAAAGAAAAAGGCATATATCTTAATTATAAAAATATTTGAAATGAAAATTTACTATATAATAAATGCTTAAGATCCGACTGCTCAAGTGTATATATAGAAAGTCATATATCGGTCACAGAAAATGCAAAACGAAGAAAACATACAAATTCGATTTTTTTTTTAATTTTTTCAGGTCGATAAAGTCAGAATAAATCTCTGTTAGATTTGTTTGGAGTTACTATACTTTAGTCTCAGTTTCCTTCTCAATAATCCTTTTAATTTGATACCCATATCGTGTGGTGTATAAAAAGTAGTCGTATGACCATTTTGGGGCGTGTCTCAAAAAGTGTTTCTAGATATTTCATTATATTTTGTGTTCCCACTTCCACAACTTCTTAAATTTGGTACCCATGTCATGGGAATGGTGCGCCCTTTTGTTTCTAATACCGCTGACAGACATAGGATTTCTTTACCACATTAGTATTCTATACTACATGTGTGTCAACCTATACTACAATTAAACCACAAAATAATGTGGTTTATATCTGGCTTCAATACTACGAAAATATACGTGGTATTAACCCATTTTACACCCTTTAGCTTTGTTCAATTGCATTGGAAATGAGTCATCGTCCAATTTCGCCACTTCGACATTCGAGAAGTTCGACGCCTCAACCTTATTAAGTAAAATGTCCATGAATATGGATTTATAAACCATAAAGACTTACACGTGTCCAAAAACGCCTGTACTTCTTTTTTATTAATTTAGAATCAAAAAAGCATATTCTTCTTTTAAGGCGATTGTACATAATTAACGAATAGCGAAAACACAATTTCTTTTTTCGCATAAAATATGCAATTTTGTTGTTATTATTAACAATTATGCTAAAAAGTTTTTCTTTTTCCATTTTTTTTATTACACGAAAATAAAAACAAAAATATTAGTGTGTCATGCCAAAGTAGTATCAAAAACCATAGTATTTATATCATGGTATACAAATCCTATGTCTGTCTATACCCCTGAGGTTTTATTATATTTTATGTTTCGTTCTCAAAAATCCCTTTCATTTTATACCCATATCCCGTGGATGGAAAAAAGTAGTGCTCCGCTATTTTAAAGCTTCCACCATATCGTTTTTGAAATAATTTTATTATGTTTTATACTTCCTTTTCAAAAATCGCTCTGATTTGATACCCATATCATGGGGGTGGTGGATAAAAAGGAATGGCCCACATCTTTGGGTTATCCGCCATTTTGGTATCCTATATCCATCTCCTGACCCTAAGCTAAATTCCCACCAATTTGCAAACAAATCGCTTAAGTCGTTCTTGAGTTATAAATAGTGTAACTAACACGACTTTCTTTTATATATATAGAATTAGTATATATATATATACTAGCAGGCCCACCCGGCATTGCTCGGCGAGTTAATTGGGTGGAAATTAGTTTAATTGCGTTTATACCTTTTGGTAATATATGGTTACTTTGCTGCTAAATAATATTTTTTGCTTTAAAGAAAAAGGCATATATCTTAATTATAAAAATATTTGAAATGAAAATTTACTATATAATAAATGCTTAAGATCCGACTGCTCAAGTGTATATATAGAAAGTCATATATCGGTCACAGAAAATGCAAAACGAAGAAAACATACAAATTCGATTTTTTTTTTAATTTTTTCAGGTCGATAAAGTCAGAATAAATCTCTGTTAGATTTTTTTGGAGTTACTATACTTTAGTCTCAGTTTCCTTCTCAATAATCCTTTTAATTTGATACCCATATCGTGTGGTGTATAAAAAGTAGTCGTATGACCATTTTGGGGCGTGTCTCAAAAAGTGTTTCTAGATATTTCATTATATTTTGTGTTCCCACTTCCACAACTTTTTAAATTTGGTACTCATGTCATGGGAATGGTGCGCCCTTTTGTTTCTAATACCGCTGACAGACATAGGATTTCTTTACCACATTAGTATTCTATACTACATGTGTGTCAACCTATACTACAATTAAACCACAAAATAATGTGGTTTATATCTGGTTTCAATACTACGAAAATATACGTAGTATTAACCCATTTTACACCCTTTAGCTTTGTTCAATTGCATTGGAAATGAGTCATCGTCCAATTTCGCCACTTCGACATTCGAGAAGTTCGACGCCTCAACCTTATTAAGTAAAATGTCCATGAATATGGATTTATAAACCATAAAGACTTACACGTGTCCAAAAACGCCTGTACTTCTTTTTTATTAATTTAGAATCAAAAAAGCATATTCTTCTTTTAAGGCGATTGTACATAATTAACGAATAGCGAAAACACAATTTCTTTTTTCGCATAAAATATGCAATTTTGTTGTTATTATTAACAATTATGCTAAAAAGTTTTTCTTTTTCCATTTTTTTTATTACACGAAAATAAAAACAAAAATATTAGTGTGTCATGCCAAAGTAGTATCAAAAACCATAGTATTTATATCATGGTATACAAATCCTATGTCTGTCTATACCCCTGAGGTTTTATTATATTTTATGTTTCGTTCTCAAAAATCCCTTTCATTTTATACCCATATCCCGTAGTGCTCCGCTATTTTAAAGCTTCCACCATATCGTTTTTGAAATAATTTTATTATGTTTTATACTTCCTTTTCAAAAAATCGCTCTGATTTGATACCCATATCATGGGGGTGGTGGATAAAAAGGAATGGTCCACATCTTTGGGTTATCCGCCATTTTGGTATCCTATATCCATCTCCTGACCCTAAGCTAAATTCCCACCAATTTGCAAACAAATCGCTTAAGTCGTTCTTGAGTTATAAATAGTGTAACTAACACGACTTTCTTTTATATATATAGATATAATTATTTTGTAAATATAAAATTTATAAAATACTTCAATAGTAAATCACAATTTATATGAATGTGGAGTTTTATTTCTTAAATAAACACTCGTATATGTTGTATTTAATAATGTATTTTAATTATTAAGTTTTAATAAAAGAAACGAAAAAAAGTACAAAAATTATATGAATTTATTATAAACGGCGTCTTCGTCTCCGCACACACGTCTTGATTCGTTAGCGTCTCTCATCAAACTAAACTTGCTTCATCTCTCTTCCCACAATTCGGCCGTCCTGACTTGGATTCGCCCCGAATTCATAACTCAAGCTGGAGCACCATGGCTTCATATATTCGGCGCATGTAGTCGTATTCTTAGGTCCCTCAGTATTTCCAAGTCGCATCACATTGTATGTATCGTTCGGCTTTACGGTTACGACCTCGTACGGTCCCAAATACTTCGGTTTTAGCTTAAGACCAGGGCCAAATTGGGTCCTCTTAATCGCAACCAAGTCTCCCGTTTTATACCTTATAGCAACTTTACGCCTCAAATTATAGGACTTGCGATTTTCGTCTTGAATCTTAACTATCTGTTGTTTAGCACTTCGCCTAATGTCTTCTCTTTCTTCGTTAAATGTGGATACCATCTCTTCTTCGATTAGCTTCTGGATCTCGAACTGTTCAGCTGTACGCATTTTAACGCCAACCAGTAGATTAAACGGTGTTGTGTTGATACTTCTTGAGAATGTTGAATTAATGGCTTGTTGCACCTTTCCAACATACCTATACCATTTCGTTGGGTCAGCTACGCTCAACTTTGACAGAACTGAAATAATGATGGAGTTCATCCTCTCTATTTGTCCATTGGCTCTAGGTAGACCGGTCGTTATGAGGTGGTGCTTAATATTTTCGGCTTGACAATATTTTTTGAAGTCTTCGGATGAAAATGCGGTTCCTCTGTCAGAAATGATTTGCATTGGGTTACCAAAAACAATACTTTGATTTTCCAATCTTGTTATTACTTCGTGAGTTGTTGTTGATTTTGTAGGATATAACCAGCAAAACTTTGTAAAAGCATCTACTACTGCGAATATATGCCTATATTGCTTAGATGTAGATTCTAAAGGTCCTAGATGATCTATATGATACGTATGCAGAGGTTCGTCTACCTTAGGAATAGCATTCAATTTACCTTCCTTCTTTCCACATTTCCGATTGTTAATAATACAAGGTATGCAGTTCGAAATATGATGTATAATTTTTTCTTCTAACTTAGGAATATAGTATTCGCGACGTATAAGCTCCTTAACCTTCTTGACAGAAAAATGTCCCCTTTCATGGGCTACACGAATAACATCCCGCTGAAGAGCTTTTGGAACCACCAATAATTCGATGTCATCAACAATTTTATACAGGATATCACCTTTTAAGAAATAGTCGTTGTAGGTTTGCTTGTCCTTCAAAATGTCTTTTAACGTCCGAAGATCCTCTTCTTGCATCTGTGAGCGCTTTATGTTTCCTATTATAGTGTCCTCACTTGTTATCATCATCATTAGATGGCGAGACAAGGCATCAACGTGCTTCATTTGTTTGCCTGGACGATGCTCAATTGTATAGCTATACTCCTGCAACAATAAGATCCAACGAGCGACACGCGTACATAGATCTCTTTTCTCCATAGTTTTGGTAAAAGCGTTGCAATCCGTAACTAGTTTGAAATGAGTTCCGAGCAAGTAGACCTTAAATTTCTTAAGTGCTTCAATGACTGCTAAAATTTCCAATTCATAGCTCGTATACTTTTTCTCTTGATTAGTCGTCTTTCGGCTCATATAATATATTGGATGTAAACAATTATCGTCTGGCGACTTCTGGAGTAGTACAGCGCCATATCCTTCGAGAGATGCGTCCGTATGAACCTCTGTCTCATAACTCTGGTTATAGATGCTTAACACGGGTTTCTGACACATTATGGTTTTCAATTTATTGAATGCAGCAATTTGTTCGTCATTTATTTCAAATTTATGGTTCTTCTTTTTTAAATCAGTTAACGGTTTTGCAATAACGGAAAAATTGGGTATAAATTTTCTAAAGTATCCGGCTAATCCCAGAAAACTTTCTACCTGTTTAATATTTTGCGGAGTAGGGTATTTTACCAGGGCCTCTATTTTATCTGGCGATGGAGATATGGTTTCATTTTCGATTATATATCCCAAAAACTGTATTCGCTTTTTAAAAAAATGGCATTTCTTAAGATTTAGCTCCAAACCGTATTCCTGGCAGAGTCTTAAAACAATTTGCAAATATTCTAAAGCTTCGTTCTCATCCTTAGCTGGAATTATTATATCGTCTATGTATGGGAGAGCTATTCCTCGTCTGGTCAGATCTCGAAATATTGCATTGACGTGCCTCTGAAATACACTGGGTGAGTTCGACAAACCGAATGGAACCCTCCGAAATTGATACTGCCCACTATGCGTTACAAAAGACGTATATTTTCTACTAGATCTCTCTACGGACACATGGAAAAATCCATTCTTAAGGTCAATCGTTGTAAAAATTTTAGCTCCTTGCAGGCGATCCAACTGATCCTCAATAAGTGGTAGAGGAAATCGATCTTTTACGATAACTTTGTTAATTTTGCGGTAGTCTATGCAAAGCCTAGGTGTACCATCCTGTTTTCTAACTAAAACGACAGGACTACTAAATTCGGATTCAGACGGCTCGATAATACCATCAGCTAACCATTGCTCAACCTGGTTGTCAACTATCGATCGTTCCTTAAAAGGCAATCTTCGTGGTGTACAATATATCGGAGAATCGTCTTTCAGAATTATCTTCATTTCTACGTTCGTCGTTTTTGTATTCAGCGGCTCATAATTATCTATAATCTCGGCAACAGACACTTTCGCTTGTGGACTTGCAGTTTCATCGATATTTAATTTATGGTCATCAACTATATTTATTTTCAACATACGTTGAGATTCCTCATTTGATTCATCAAATTTCTGTATTTGAACACCGTTTGGCGTTATTCTAATATCAGCTGATAAACAAAACTGCTTACCCAATACTATGTCAACATCTACACTGTCGGTTGGTACAACATGGAATGTTAAATTGAATGATTCGCCTTCAACATCTACTAAATAATTAAAATTTCCAACCGGTCTTACTTTATTCTCATACCTATTTTTACCAAAGCCAATCATATAAAATTTAGACTCTGACAAGGTAGGTTTATCAGGAAGCAACGAGTAAATTTTCTCAGTTAAAGCATTAACAGCACATCCAGTGTCAAGAAATGCTAATGATTCTATACCACCAATATCAATTTTTAATTCCATCATATCATTCTCTTTCTTAAATAGACATCTGACATTTGACTCGTTTTTCCTCAATGGACACTCTCTTGCAATATGACCAAATTTATCGCACTGAAAACATTTTGTACCTCTCGATTTATCTTTACAGTTGACTGACTTATGACCATTACCGCCACAATTAAAACATTTAATTTCTATCTTCTTTTCAACTTTATGTACAACCTTTTCACCTTTCTTAAATTCAAACCTTTTTTTGTTGTTTCTGCTCATGATTCCATAATGCTTCAATTTCTCTTTAAATTCCTTTAAATTCTCCGAACCGTATAAAATCATCTTGTTAATGTCTAAATCATATATTCCGTCTATTATGTATTGGATCAAAGAGCCTTCATCTATATTGCCACGAGCAGCCAATTCTTTCATTTTCAGGTAGTATTCTAGTACGTTGTCATCCTTTCCCATTCTACAATTAGATAACATCTTGTGTAGTTGCGCACTATTCGTTGCTGAGTCAAATTCTTCAAGTAAAACTTCCTTCAATTTTTTATAATTTGTCACACCTCTCTCACTAGATATAAAAAGTTTAGCTAAGCCCTTTAACGATTTCTTTGCGAAGACAAACTTTTGAAATTCATCCCAGTATAGGACTGCAGCTGTTTCCTCGAACTCATTGAGCCATGCTCTAATTGGATAACTATTAGATCCATCAAAAGGTCGTAACGAGTCTTCAATGTCTCTAAAACTCATAGCAAATCTCGTCATATTATTTGTTGTAATACTATCTGCACACGCTGTATTTCTATATGGTTTTTCTTCCAATCTGTTTACGTCGTTTCTTTCCTCATAATTTCTAGCAGCCGTCATTATTTTCTGTTGTTTGTTTGATTCTTCATCATCATTAAAAGAATAAACTTCATCGTCGTCGTCATCGTCATCATCATCGTCAACGTCTTTAGAAAAAGCCAGTAGCTTACCTTTTTGTAAATTTTTAAATATGTGCTTCATTAAATCGTCTTCCTTGTATGCCAACCCCAAAACATTACACACAGAAACCAAATCATTTGTGCTCAAATTCTCTTTAACGTATTTTGATTTTTTCACATACTCCTCGTCGTCATCATTATAGTTGAAACCAGCAAACTCACGCAGTCGACGTCTATTCATTCTATCTCCTTCAGTTTCAAAAACAAATTTATGAAGAGCAGCGACAGCATCCTTCTTACTATTCCGCAAAGCTACACATACATTTTCAATTTCTTGTAAACACGACATCGTAGTCTCTCCTCTCTAAGAGTCTTTTCTTTATTCTTTTTTTAATATTTTATTCTCGTTGGTGTTTCATCTACCGACACGATCGCGACCGATAATATTTTCAAACACACAGTGCGTTCCTTTTTATGTTTCTCCTTTTTTCTTAACGACTTTTGTCTTTGAGTATCTTTTTTCTATGGCAAATACACGTTCACTCAAATATGTCTACACCTTGGTTGAGCCCCCAAATGTGGAGTTTTATTTCTTAAATAAACACTCGTATATGTTGTATTTAATAATGTATTTTAATTATTAAGTTTTAATAAAAGAAACGAAAAAAAGTACAAAAATTATATGAATTTATTATAAACGGCGTCTTCGTCTCCGCACACACGTCTTGATTCGTTAGCGTCTCTCATCAAACTAAACTTGCTTCATCTCTCTTCCCACATGAATAAACTAAATGAATAATTATATAATTCCTATAAATACATTTAAATATTGTAAAATCAAACTGAAAATATATTTCTAAATTTTAAAACTAGATATTTATAAAAAAAATATTTGAAAAATTTTAAATAAATCTGTGGAAAAATGCTGAATTAACCAGCCTGATCACCTGATTGATTCAACATTTTTTCTTTAATAAGGGAGGTGCAAGGTATTATACTTAACTACAATACCTACTTATTATACTTACCTATAATACTTACCTACTATACTTACTAATTATACTTACCTATAATACTTATCTATTGTACTTATTATTATAACCACTTATTGTATTCTATGTTTAATTTAGTTAAGTTGGTAGCGCATCACTCGTTATATTTTTACTCATATTATATTCCATATCACTCGTTAAGTTATGTTGTAAAGTTTACCTAGTTGTTTTAAAATAAAAGGACTGTCAGTTGACTAGTACCACCGAGGTATTTCAAACGTGTTTTATTTAAAGGAAACATACGCATTTTAGCTCTTAACAACTATAGGTACCAGCCATCCTGCTGGAGAGCATTTGCCGCTTTGTTATGGTTGTGGTTTGAACTATTGAGGAAAAGCTGTATAAGAAGGAATCCATAAGTGCATGCCACTTAATGAAAAGTTTTGGCAAAGCTAGGTTAGGTTAGGTTAAAAAGGGCTGCCCGCAGTAAGCGAGAAAAACACGCGGAGGCCATCAAAAGGCCCATTGTGATGCCCAGAGGAAGCTTGTAATATGAAATAGTAAAAATTCAAAATCACACCGATCTTCTTTGTCTAGATGAGAGAGTAGTTGAGTCATTTACAGTGATCTTGAATACAAAGCTAGCTGTGTGAGATTGAGCAACCATTGCTTCTTCTGTGCTCTAGCGCACAACGTTTTCAAATCTGAGGCCAACTGAAGCAGTGTGCATATTGCTAAGAATGGAGCACAGTTTACGCCAAAAATTACAGTCGTAAATCGTTCTGGTATTGGAACAAAATCCTCTGAAAGGGTCTATCAGCAGGATGTATTTGAATTTGGCGGTACATTGTTGTAATAGCACCGCTAAATACGTATTTATACTTTCTCCAAATAAGAATCAGATATTAATTCAGTTTGAAGGGTTGGTCCTGTGTATAAAATGTTGTTGAGTGAGACCGGAGTTCGTTCAAATTTTTCACAATACGCGAGCAAACCCAGTGTTCTTTGACGGATAAATTAGCTAAGCGGGACGTAGACGGTATTTTGTTATTGCTAATAATGAACTGACTATTTCGTACATAATTTAATTTGTGTTAATACTTTGATTTAGTTAGAATGGCTTTGCTATCTCTGTTAAATTGGTATGGTCATGGGTACAGCAAAATATAGTTCAGTTTAAATGAGAGTTTAGAAAACTTGATCCTGATAACTTGTATCAACTATTCATAGATACATATGTTAGCTATGAACTTACTGCGCCAATGTAGAGTGAAGGGATTAAATATTATTTGACAATTTGTTGCTGAAATATCGTACATGCCTGTACGACTGTGCAACGTAAAATTTATTTTAAGATGCACTTACTGGGTTTTGCGATAAAAATTTTAATTTTGGGAATGAATGAAACTGCCACGATGGCAACGCTTTAATTACAATCCTATAGAGTATTGGACCCGGCGATGGAAAATGGGGATTTTTGATGTTAGTATAACATTTGATGTATTTCAATATACATATCGAACTGTTTCCTCTAAATAGCGTCAACTCAATATGTACAAATTTTCAATAGAGACAAAACACTGAAAATTCCTTATATCACAAACAGGGATACAATTGTATATTTTTTTGGTGGAAGAACACAGATATTGGTGTATGATTTATAAGTGGGTAGATATGACCACTGCAAGTTGATTTCTGGCAAAAAGTGAAAATTTTCGAGTTGACCCTCTTAAGAGGAAGCAGTGCGATATGTATGTTTCACTGCGATTGTAGTACTTGTGTTTTTAATGTTTATGTTGGTTCTTTTATTTCTTTTAACTTTTATTAATTAATTCAACTTTTTAATTTTTCGTCAAATACGAGCATATACAGAACGGTAATGTTTTAATATCAAAAGCCCACAACTGCCAAAACTGGGGCCAAATTACCGCATTCGATATCGAGCGAAATTTCCATACAATTTAAATACAAATTTCGTTCGACATCGAGTGCCGTAATTTGCCCCCTGGTCTTACAGGAACGTCGATTAAATAGAAATTCACAATCAAAATAGCCTTGAATTAGACCCAGGACAAATAAAGCGCTCAGCATGGATCGTCCACTTTTTAGAGTAGGCAATTTTATTACAGCAAGTCTGCTATGATATGGCGGGAAGGCATACGAATTCCAACCAAGACCACGGAGACAGAAAATTAAAAACTGTTTTTGTACCAATTCAATACAAGTTATCAGGATTAACATGAATAGCGTAACAAGGATCCCAAACAATTGATTCATATTCAAGGATTGGTCGAACAAAAGAAGTGTATAAATATTTTGTAATATAAGGAATCCAAGTACCCCACAGGGTTTATTTACTATAATAGAGATATGATCACGAAAGCTGAGCCTGTGGAGCAACAGTATGCCCAGATCAAATATGGTATGAACTTTATCTAAAACATCTGTATCAATAGTCTATATCGGAATGTGTCGGAAAAAAGTTGCGTTTACATTTCTTTATATTTAACTCCAACAAATTAAATCTGCACAATTGATAAAAATTGCGGAAGTCACCAGCTAGTAAATTATGTCCATTAATACCGTCAAAAGATTCAAAAATTTTAAAAGCAGTATACATCAGTAATTTAGAATGTAAAACAACAGAAGATCATTTATGACTAACGTAAACAAAATTGGGCTCAAGTGACTGCCTTGAGGAACGCCAGAATGCTCTTGAATGTTTTTAGATAAAAAATTTTTAAGCTTGACTTGTTGAGTTTTTTGTGATAGCTACGATTTTAACCATTTTAGAAAAAAACGCCTTACTAAAGTTGTAAAATCTTTATTCACAATAGTGATGGCCTGCAAAACATTAGTTGCCGTTGAACGGGACCTACGAAAATCATGTTGACAAGGTGAAAGACTAGAAGAAATTTGATGATATGCGTAATCTGCTAGAATCTTTACAAGGAGTTTTGAAATTGTATTAATTTTAGCGATACCTCTGTAATTGGACACATCAGTTTTACTGCCGTTTTTGAATAAAAAAATAATATACGATATCTTCCCAACTGACAGCAAATAACATGATTTGATAGATTTTTTTATATAACGCAGTAAGATATGCGTGATGTTTTTCGGTGTTAAAGGTTTTTTTGTTATTAATTTACTACACTTGCCATTCCTGGTTCTGTACTAGATGTGTATATGCTTTACTTCTCTTAGAAGATCATATGTTTAAATTATTTTCCCTTTATGAAATTTTTATTTGACATATTGTCACAATTCTATTTTAAATGAAATTTATTTGTTGGTGGTCAAGCAATGTATATGTATTTCATTCGTGCTTTACCAAATCATCAGTAGACTTTAACCACAGTTTTGAAAAGTTAAAAATATCTTATCTTATGCACATACTTCTGAAAACCATCTGAAACTCATACGTAACTAACCCAACAAATAAATCATATTCGATATGAATCTAAGTATATTTGTGTATGGCATTAAAAATTGGTTGATTAGTTTGTTACATTGTTTAATGTGACGACTTAGTTTATGAACCTTGTGTTATATGATGGTATGATTTTGTCGGTATCCCCGCCGCCAACGACTTAGTTTGTGAACCTTGTTATATGATGGTGTAATTTTCGCGGTACCGTAAGGAGGGTATCCCGATTGTGGATTGTGAGCATTACCGATGTTATGATTTCCGCGGTACCCTAGTAGGGTGATGTGGAATCATGATCGTGGAGGTGGGCGGGTTTACCTTGTGTATGAAAATATTGGGTATGATTGATGTGAAGTAAGAAGTAATAGGGTGATGTGAGTGTTGTGTATGCCGGTTGCATTAGAGTGTGTGTGTGTTATATTTAAATATTATATTCTGTAGGTGGGTGATGTGAAAATGTAAATGTTTGTTGGTTGCATTAGAGTGTGTGTGTGCTATATTTAAATATTATATTCTGTAGGGGGGTGATGAGAAAATGTAAATGTTTGTTCCAGACATATTTTTAAATATTTTTATTTTTTCACATAGTCATATTGTTATCAAAAACACTTTTTGATAACAATATGACCTATGCAAGGTTATCACCCCCCGGATTGATATAACATGTCAAGTAGGGTGATGTGAAAATGTAAATGTTTGTTGGTTGCATTAGAGTGTGTGTTATATTTAAATATTATATTCTTCTGAGACGGATGTTTATGTAAACCAGACTTAATTTTAACTATTTTTATTTTTTCACATAGTTTTTAAAGTGTTTTTGATAATAATATGACCTATGCAAGGTTATCACCCCCCAGATTGATGTAAAATGTGAAGTAGTGTGATGTGAAAATGTATATGTTTGTTGGTTGCATTAGAATTATAAACTTATTTAAAAAGTAAAACAAACAAAAAATGTTGTTTTTATTTGAGTTGATTAGCTATTAGTACAAAAGAGGGAGTTGCTCAAATAAATTTTTTATTCTACAAGTTGAAGTAAAACAAAATAAAAAAATGTTCAACATGACTGATGATGAGGAAACTCAAATGATTTTCCTAGCATCAGCATCATGCTAATGCCGGTTGCATTAGAGTGTGTGTGTGCTGTAGTTTATTATAAAAGTATAAGAAAAAAATTTTTTTAACATTTGAGTTGATTAGCTATTAATATAAAAGAGGGAGTTTTTTAAAGCGTTTTTGATAATAATATGACCTATGTACAGTTACCCGCCCGTCCACCACCAATTAGAACTCCCTTCGCCTACAACTTAGAGTTTAAATACGTTGACTCTCAGAACACAAGCTCATTCATGCTTAGATTTTTCTATCATACAATTTGTTTAACATACCAAAAAAATAAACAATTAAATAAAAATGACAAGCTTTGTTTGTGAGATTTGTCAAAAAGTGTACAATTTAAATTCATCACTAAGATGACATATCCGTTTGTATCATCATCGTGAAGAACCAACTTCTTCACTGTACCTTACAAAAGGAGGAGGAGGAGGAGGCGTCAACAATAACGGAAACAATGTTTATTGTAAAGATTGTAGAAGAGATATTCAAAATACAAATGGCGTTACCATAAAAGATCAAATGAACATAAAATTAACTGTGCTGAAAAAGTTAATAATAATGATGATGATGATGGTGTTAAATATGTAAATTCATTTTTCAACAATCGAATTATAACATATATAATTGAAAATAAAAACAATCTGAAAACTTTTTGCTTACAATTAGGGACAAGGTAATTGGATTATTAAACGACGAGCTTAAAAAACGTTTAAATCTGAAATTTAACAGAGAAAGTTTGCGTGTATAAATGTACAAAATAATGATGAATATTGTTTCAAGTGGGCTATAATATCAGCTTTATATCCAATTGATCATGGGCACCATCCAACTAGAGTGACATCCTACAAAGTTGACAACATAAAAGATGAAATTATAATATAAAAAAATAATATTGTGGTAAATTTCAAAAGCTTGATTTTTTCGCTAGCGGTTAATCAAATTAATCTTTTTGAAGCTAACAATCCTGAGATAAGTGTAAATATGTTTGGCTTAGATGGTGATAATGTTGAGGGACCATACTACATTACAAGAACAACAGAAGAGAAAGCTAATCATATTAACCTATTACTTTTAAAAAAAGGTAATAGGTTCCACTACGTTTGGATTAAAAATATTTGTTGCTAATACATAATTATATTTTATTAAAACAATATTAATAAAAACTTTCCTTCTCTTATTTGATTACAGATTAATCAGAAGACAAGTTACACTGTAGAATGATACATATATGTAGTACATATTTAATTCATTTTCATGATCAATTGTCACTAGAGAAACACAAAGAAAATTGAAACAAAGTCGTAACTAAACTACCAATTGCAGACCAAAACTTACTAAGTTTTAATAATTTTAAAAAACAAATGGATGTAACTTATATAGTATACGCTGATTTTGAATGCATTCTCAATTCTATTAATGTCCAGAATTCAGTTAACGTTAAATCCATACAAATGCATATTCCATTTGCTTATAGTTACAATTAATTATATTTTGACTCTCAACGAGCAAGGTTGTGCTTAATTATGTCGGAGAAAATAATTTGTTCTAAATGCTATAATATCATAAAAAAACAGTGTTATAATGTGTGAAATTTGTAACAATAAATTTCATAAAACTTGTGCTAAGCTGGATGATAGTAATGTTTTCAGTATTATTACCAAATTTGAAAATATTGTATGAAATACAACAACTAAAACTTATATTCAGTCAATTTATGAAAAACAATGCAATAAGCAATAATACAAACCGTTCTTCTCATTTTAACTTGCCTACACTCAGAACTGGTTTTAATTTTGATTTGCCTTCATCTTCAAATTCATCTAAAAACTCAACAATAAATGTGCCTTCTGAGTGAACAAAATGTTGAGAGTGCAAAAAATGTTGATGATATTAACCATGCAAAGTCATTTTCATCGGCTAGTTACATAGTTGCTGATACAGTTAATAATGGTGATGGTGATAGTCATTCTATACTTGTTACTGACCCATTGGATTCGTACGATTTATCTGCTGGTAAAGAAAATTTTAACTGGGGTAATGTTACTGTAAGGAATAAATCTAACAGTGACAGGACATGCAGAGAGCAAATCAATCATACAGATTTGGACATGGTCCATAATTTAAAAACCAACCGGTCTAATGCTACTAAAAGAAACAAATCGTCTAGAAGTATAATGGTTGTAGGAAAAAATAATAACACTGAATTGGATGTTATACATAAATTTAAATGGGTGCATTTGTCATCGTTTAAGCCTACTGTCACGGAGCAAAATATTATTGATTATTTAAAAAATCATATTCGTATCAGTGATGGAAATATTTCTTGCTATAAGTTGGTTAAAAAAGGTGTCCCACCTACTGATTTAAAATCTATAAACTTTAAGCTTGGGGTTTCGCATAGTTATTATGATGAACTATTCCGCTCTGACCTCTGGACGTCTGATATAAAGGTCCGTCCGTTTAAGTTTTTTCCAGTGGAGAAGCAGAATCTAGATCAACGAAACTAGCCCCAAGTTGCTAAATATCTATTATCATAATGTCTCTGGTATGCGAACTAAATCGCTTTTATTTAACTCATTTACATCTCAAAATCTCTACGACGTCATTGTCATTACGGAATCTTGGTTGAACTCAGATTTCTATAGTGAAGAATTTTTCAATCCAACCTACTGCATGGTTTATCGTAAAGACCGTGATCATATAAAGACTGGATGTAATAGAGGAGGAGGAGTTCTTATTGCTGTGAAAAAATCCTTGCGCTTCAGAAATGTTGTGTTGTCTAATCAGGATTTTTTACTGGATCAGTTATGTATTTCTATTAAAGCTACATATTATGAATTATTTATTATAGTATCTTATATACCTCCTAACTGTTCTGATTATTTATATGATTCTCACATTTCAAATGTTATGAATGTCTCTAATTCTTTGAGTAGCAAAGATAGACTTTGCGTGTTAGGAGATTTTAATCTTTCTGACGTTGTGTGGTCAAAAATTCCTAACTCAGATTTATTCTTGCCCAGTAATGTAAACAAATCTTTTGAAATAAATTTAATTGACTCTTTTCTCAGTGCTGATTTAATACAGATTAATAATGTTTATAATAAATTAAATAAATTACTTGATTTAGTATATCTTAGTTATGATTTAAGATTCTCACTTGAGTTGTGCGATTTTCCAATTTCGCCACCTTCCTTTCATCATTCTCCTTTAGAAATAAAAGTTGAATTCTATGAATATCTGCCAACTGCTTTAAATAGTGAATCTCATTACAATTATTATAATTGCAATTTCGTTTCCATAAATAATTCCTTAAGTAAACTTAATTGGCACAATTTACTGGAAAATTAAATAGTGGGTATCTGCTATGACATATTCTTGTCAAATATTATTAGTATTTTTCAAAATAATTTTCCTTTAGCTAAACCTAAGATTCATAAACTTCCTTGGTATACTAAAGGATTAAAAAAATTGAAAAATCTTGGAAATAAATTTCACAAAAGATTTAAATCATCAAATAGCTTGGCTGATAAAAATAATTTTCAACATTATGAAAGGGAATTTAATTTTCTCAATAAATTTTTATATAATAAATACATACTAAGCTTCAATAACACTTTAAAGGATAATCCTAAACGTTTCTGGACTTTTATAAACTCTAAAAGAAATAGTTCGTCCATTCCAATTAATATGTCTTATAATAATTTAACTTCTAAATCCTTACAAGATACAGTCGACTTTTTTGCATTATATTTCAAATCTAATTTTAATGACACCTCTTTTCCACTTGATAATTTTGATCCCTATAGCATAAATTCCGTTCTTGATTTTGGAACCCTAAACATTTCTGATGATGATGTTGCTAAAGCTATATTGAAGCTTTCTAATTCCTTTAAATGTGATAATGATGGCATCTCAGGCTTTATATTAAAAAAATGTACTTCATCCCTATGCTTACCTTTGAGAATAATTTTTAATCAATCTTTAAGTAAAGGTTATTTTATTAAGAAATGGAAATTTACAACTATTCTGCCAGTCTATAAATCTGGTAATAAAGAGGATGTTCGTAATTACAGGCCAATCTCAAAACTGACCAACATTGCAAAAATTTTTGAGCACATTATATATGATAAATTGTTCTTTTGTGTGAAAAGACATATTAGTACGTCTCAGCATGGTTTTATGTCCGGTAGGTCAATAACTACTAACTTGGCAGTTTTTACGAAATACTGCATAAGTAATTTTGAAAATAGACTACAAGTTGATACCGTTTATACGGATTTTGCCAAGGTATTTGATCGTATCGTATGCCTCATAAGCTCTTAATAATGAAGCTTTCAAAATTAGGTGTTCATTCTTCAATGTTATCTTGGTTCCGTAATTACCTTTCTGATAGGCATTCTGTTGTCTTGGTGGAAGGAGTGTATTCTAATAGTTTTGTTAATACTTCTGGTATTCCTCAAGGTAGCATATTGGGTCCGTTGTTATTTAATATTTTTATTAACGACATCAATCTTTGCTTTAAACATTCTGAGTTTCTATTATATGCTGATGACTTAAAGATCTTCAAATCGATTTCTAATCTTGTTGATACAGTTAACCTTCAAGAGGATTTAAATAGAGTGAGTTGCTGGGCGTTGAATAATGGATTATCCTTTAACATAAATAAATGCTTTGCTTTAACGTTTCATAGATGTTTTAACCCGTTAATTACTGAATATAGAATCCATGGTTGTACGTTGATTTCTGTAAATGAAATCTTGGATTTAGGAGTAGTTTTTGATAGAAAGTTGTCTTTTAATAATCATTTGAATTTTATTATCTCCAAAGGTTATTCCATGCTAAATTTTATTCGTAGAAATAGTGACAGTATGTTTGATCACTATACTAAAAAAATCTTGTTTACTTCTTTTGTAATATCTAGACTCGAATATACTTCATTTATTTGGAGTCCTAGTACTCAAATTTACAAACACAGAATTGAAAAAATTCAAGTAAAATTTATAATATATGCTCTTTCTTTCTTAAACTTTTCTGCTTCTCGTACCTCTAACTGGAGTTCCTCTTATGCAGATAAATGCGCACTTATTTCCATGAAAACTCTTGAGGCAAGACGTAATATTTCTTCACTAAATTTTTTGTACGGCCTTGTTAATGATATAATTGATTGTCCTGAATTACTGAATACTATTAAATTTCAAGTTCCTGCTAGAATTCTAAGAAATAATAATTATTTTTTCCACTTAGATAATCATAGAACAACAAATGCTAGGAATGAACCATTAAATAGATCTTTAACCTTATTTAATTTATATCAAACTCATTTAGATATAAGCATACCTTTCACTGGTTATAAAAAAATGTTAAATAATATAATCAAAGAATAGTCTTATATTGTAGTTATTTATTATTTAATGTGCTAGTCTGTAAGGATTATTGTATACATAGACTGAATTATAAATAAATAAATAAATATAAAATGTTCATTTAACACTAGTTTAGATATATTTAGAACACACAGTGGTGATGAGTCACCAAAACATTTCTTCACTAATTTAGTTAAGGATAGTTTAGATGTATATAAAATAATTATTTAAGTGTAGTTAAACCAATAAATTCCTTAACATTTTCTCAACAAATAAGGCAAAACCAGGATACCATTTGTCATATATGTAAAAAAGAATTATCTATTTTAGATCGAGTAGCTGATCACTGTCGTTTAACAGGTGAATATAAGGGGCCTGCACATAACAAATGTAACTTAGAATATCAAATAGCACATTTCATACCTATATTTTTTCATAATCTTTCGGTATATGATAGTCATTTGGTTGTAAGAGAACTTTCATCCATTGAAGGTGATATAAATATAATTCCTTTAAATAAGGAGCTATATATTTCTATATCCAAGAGAATTCATGTAAATGAGAAGAATACAATAGAACTACGTTTTCTAGATTCTTGTCGGTTTATACCATCAAGTTTAAAAAACTAGCACAATAATTAACCGATAATGAATTAACAACAGTAAAATCCACATATCAAAATCAGAATGAGTAAAGGAGTCTTTCCATATGATTATCTAGATTCAGTGAATCGTCTGGAGGAAACACTACTACCAGCCCGTTCAAGTTTATTCAATAAACTTGAATGAGTGGTGTAGCGAAGATGATTATGAGCATGCTAAAAAAGTTTGGAATACATTTCAATGTACTAAACTATTGAACTATCTTCTGTTATATTTAAAAGTAAACGTTTTATTGCTTTGTGATATATTCTAAAATTTTCCTGTCAATAGAAAATAGAAATAGAATTGGACTTGTTAACTGATATTGAAATGTATAATTTCGTTCTACGAGGTATTCGGGGAGGCATTGTTCAATGCAGTAAACGTCATTCGACAGCTAATAAGAAATATGTTAGTGATTATGATTCAACAAAAGAATCGGATTATATAAAATCAAAATAGAATCAACATATAAAATGTATGAAATTCATTATGATTCTATGAAACCGAATATATCTTGAAAATATTTATCTTAATTACATGGATACAGATTCCTTTATACATGATGTAAGAACGAATGATATATACAATGATATTAGAAATGATATCATAACACATTTCGATACATCAGCATATTCAAAAGAAAATCCTTATAATATTCCATTAATTAACAAAAAAGTATTAGTAATGATGAAAGATGAGTGCAATAGGAAGATTATTAAGGACTTTGTTGGTTTAAGAGCTAAAATGTATTCTGTAAAAATAGATAGAGTAGATCAGGAAACAAAAAAATAAAAGGAGTAAAACAAAGTGTAACAAACAAAATAACTATAAATGATTTTAGAAAATGTTTGTTGGAGAAAAAACTATATTATAATTCAATGTACGTATTTAAAACTAAAATTCATCAAATCTATACACAATTAATAACTAAACTAACATTAAGCTATTTAGAATCTAATTTTAGATGATAAGAGATTTGTATGTGAAAATAATGTTAATACGTATGCATTACAAAATACGGGGGCATTACAAAATAAATTCTCGTTGCAATGATGATGCTATTATTTTAACTAGCTCTAAGTGTAATTGTAATGTATATTAATAGAAGTTTTGCTTTAAATGATTACAAAAAAAAAAGAAAAACCTGTTTTTATTGTATATTATATTTATTGTACAGAAAATTTAAGCACAAGTGTCCACAATTATATGTATTAAATTTTTGTTTTTGTTCATAATTATATTCAATGGGTGATTTTAAATAGTAGATAATTTCCAATGGTGGTTGTAAATCTCCAAAGCTATCAAAGTGTTCTTTATATTTATGCTTTTTATATATGCTTAAAGAACCATTTGAATTGTCTAAATTAACGATGCCACATTCTTTTGTTAGTGGTTTTTTAGGTAAATTGTCACGCATAAAAACTCCTCTGAAATGTTTAAGTTGTTTACTATATTTATTCAAATCCAAGTCTGTTACTGGACGATTGCGTAGATTTTTTAAAAGATTTTTGGAACTGGACTGTAATAGAGACCATATCCAGTTTTATAGGGTTTAAGATATAATCTTTTACCCATAGCAATTGATTCCATATACCTATTGTGACGAGAAGCCTCAGCTAATTGTTCTTTACCATTTTTTATGTCATTCACTGCTTTAACAGTAGCAGATCCACCGGTTGCTAAACCTCCATGTGCTTATAATGCTGTTAGAATAGGTATAATTGGAAGAAATCCACCAATTTTTTGTACTGGTATAACTCTCGGTATAACAATGTTTGATCTATTTTTCCCTCTTAGATTCCATTGAACTGCCTTTTGTGCTATTTTAACTGCATCATTGATATCAGAAGGCTTCTTTTTATACCCTCCAAAAAAGAATTTGGAGGGTATATTCACTTTGTCATTCCGTTTGTAACGCATCGAAATATCCATCTCAGACCCCATAAAGTATATATATTCTTGATCAGTGATGAAATCTAAGACCAACTGAGCATGTCCGTCCGTCCGTCCGTCCGTCCGTCTGTGGAAATCACGATACAGTCCAAACGAAAAGAGCTAGACTCTTGAAATTTGGCATAAATATATTTTTAAACTTAGAGCAGGTTTAGTTCGAAGATGGGCTAAATCGGGCAAGAGGGAAAAAAGTTCCCCTAAGAAGAACTAAACCAACCCTGAAAAAACAACATAATTTTTAAAGTTTTTTGGTTATTTTGTTAAGCAAATGATATATTTTTATGTCAAATACGGTCCAACGCCTTAAACTTGGAGCCATTAAATAAAATAAAAATATTTTTTGACCCCGCCCACTTTAGTGGGCGTTATTATAGGCAAAAATAGCATAAAAATTTAACAAATTGTTTTACTTATGCCTACATGCCTTAAAAATAACACTTTTAAGCTTTAATGACGAAGCTGAGACGAAACCTGGTACTACTATGCCCTACCCCCTCCTTCCCCTTCGCCCCCTAAATGACCCTACAAAAAAATTTTTTTTTTTTAAATTTTGTATATAATCATCCCAAGCATTTATCTTTAGGGTTTTATGACTGCCGATTTCTGCCCTACCTACCCCCCCCCCCACCTCTTCCTTTGCCCCCTAAATGACCCTACCAAAAAAAATTTTTTTTTTTTTTAAATTTTGTATATAATCATCCCAAGCATATATCTTTAGAGTTTTATGACTGCCGATTTCTGCCCTACCCCCCCCCCCTCTTCCTTTGCCACCAAAATGAGCCTACAAAAAAAAAAAGTTTTTTTAAATTTTGTATGTAATCATCCCAAGCATTTATCTTTAGAATTTTATGACTGCCGATTTCTGCCCCAGCCCGCCTCCCCTTCTTCCTTTGCCCCCTAAAATGACCCTACCAAAAAAAAATTTATAGGCAAAAATAGCATAAAAATTTAACAAATTGTTTTACTTAAGCCTACATTCCTTAAAAATAACACTTTTAAGCTTTAATGACGAAGCTGAGACGAAACCTGGTACTACTCTGCCCTACCCCCTCCTTCCCCTTCGCTCCCTAAGTGACCCTACCAAAAAAAAATTTTTTTTTTAAATTTTATATATAATCATCCCAAGCATTTATCTTTAGAGTTTTATGACTGCCGATTTCTGCCCTACCTTCCCCCCCCAACTCTTCCTTTGTTCCCTAAATGACCCTACCAAAAAATTTTTTTTTTTTAATTTTGTATTTAATCATCCCAAGCATTTATCATTAGAGTTTTATCACTGCCGATTTCTGCCCTACCACCCCCCCCCCCTTTTGCCCCCAAAATGACCCTACCAAAAAAAAAAGTTTTTTAAATTTTGTATATAATCATCCCAAGCATTTATCTTTAGAGTTTTATGACTGCCGATTTCTGCCTTATCCCAAGCATTTATTTTTAGAGTTTTATGACAAAGGTGAAATGTTTCCCCCACAGCCCTTGCCAGAGCGACCCCGCCAAAATACAGTTTTTATACCCTCCAAAGAGAATTGTGATGAAGTCTAAGACGGTCTAGCAATGCCCATGCGTTCGTCTGTGGAAAACATGATATTGTATATATTTGAATCCCGCCCCCTTTAGTGGGCGTTGACGTACGATATTATATAAAGGAACTCTGTCCCACCAAGTTAAACATATCAAATTCACTTACTAAATATTTGGAGGGTATTTAAGATTCGACCCGGTCGAATATAACGTTTTTACTTGTTTTCAGTAGTTTTAAGCTATTCTTTATAGTTGTGGTAAATAATTTTTTTTAGGACACTTATCCTTCTCCTTGCCATTTTTCCTTCGGTTCTGTTTTTTATTTTTACGAACCTTTGTGTTATTTTTAATACCCAAGTCAAATTTTACTTTTGCTTTCATTGCGCTAGTTACAAACCAAGCGTCAGGTTTTTCTTTCCAACTGCTATCTGGCGATTTCACTCGTTGCCAAGCCTTTTCGGCTAAAACTCGATCTGCTTGATGTCTGGTATTTACATCTTTTGACTGTGAGTATGCAATATCGTGCTCTCTACAAGCTGCATCCAATAAATTAATTCCTCTGTCACCTCTTGCTAAACGTTTTTCAAGCTTAGTACCAGGTCCGCAAAACTGATATCCAGGTAAATGTAACTCTATAGGTAATTTATTTATAAAGTTGTTTACGAATCCTCTTCCACTTTTACACTGTTTAGTTTTCAAATTTTCAATGTAGTTTTTATAAATTTTTTTTCATTAGCACCTGTAATAGTATTAACGTGAACAGATTAAATGATAATGATGTTCTATATAAACGTTAATATATAACATTATAACATTAGTTACTAGTTAATCAATTAATCAATCATTATGCGTTTCGTTAAGCAATCAAAGGAAATTGTTATAAGAAATATTGATGAATCAACAAAAAAAAAAAAATTAACAAAGTTGTACACAACATATTATTACCGAATTCAATACGTGCATTAATTGTTGGGTCATCAAATTGCGGTATAACTAATGTAATGATAAGTCTAACAGAAAGCCCTAATGGATTGAGATTTAAGAACATCTATATATATATATATATATATATATATATATATATATATATATATATATTCAAAGCCATTATATCCACCAAAATATTGCTATTTAATTAAACCATTAAAAGAAATTAATCTCTTCACGATTTCAGAAAACGTTCCATAATTATATTCGATGATGTGATTTGTGAAAAACAAAATACAATAAGAGATTACTTTTGTATGGGAAGACATAAATACATTGATTGTTTTTATCTATGTCAAACATATACCAAAATTCCTAAACATCTAATACGTGATAATGCAAACTTGATTATAATATTTAAGCAGGATGAAATGAATCTGAGACATACATATATTTAACGATCATGTTATCGGTGATATGTCGTTCACAAAGTTTGTAGAGCTCTGTCGTGAGAGTTGGAAGGAAAAATATGGATTTCTTGATATAAATAAGGATGATTTATTAAGTAAAGGACGTTATCGAAAAGGATTTAACAATTTCATACAAATTTAAAAAAAAAATATCTAAAGCAAATATAAAGCAGATCGTTAGCAGATATAAAGCAGATCGCTAGCAGATATAAAGCAGATCGTTAGCAGGTCGTAAACAGATGTTAAGCAAATTAATATGAATAACAAAAAAAGTTTTAAACGATATTGTTAAGACAAGAGCAATTTTAAAAGACAAATTAAAAAGTATCAAATTCAATGAGATTGATTGGGAGGTACTTTTCAGCCAATTACAACTCCATTAAAACAATTAGTTCAAAAGTTTGATTCTGAAGGTGGAAAAAATGTCAAAGATGAAGATATATCACTTTCAAACCCTTCAACAAAAGCAACATCACCACCATCATCACTAAAATCTACATTTTCAGTCAATTCTATACCAAATCTTAATGTTAAAGAGGATGATGATGAAAGTAACGTTAATTATAGTAAACATAAAATAAAAAAACATTACTTAAAAGGAATAAAAAGACATAAGTTAGAAAGAATAAAAAAACCTAATTTATAAAGAATCATCACATCAAACGCTGTAAAGAATTTAATTTTAACTAAATATAGAAAATTTAGTGTAAATAATAAACCAAAACTTAATGTTAAGGTTAATGATTATGATGAAAATAACTATAAAGTAAAAAAACAGTTAAAATTAATTAGAATTAACACATCAAATTATGTAAACGATTTAATTTTAACTAAAAACAGAAAACTAAGTGTAAACAAAATTAAATCGGTAGTAAGAGATGATAAAAAACTTAGAAGTAGCAGACAGCTTGGTGATAATAAAAATAAAGTAAAACAAGTAAAAACGTTATATTCGACCGGGTCGAATCTTAAATACCCTCCAAATATTTAGTAAGTGAATTTGATATGTTTAACTTGGTGGGACAGACTTCCTTTATATAATATCGTACGTCAACGCCCACTAAAGGGGGCGGGATTCAAATATATACAATATCATGTTTTCCACAGACGAACGCATGGGCATTGCTAGACCGTCTTAGACTTCATCACAATTCTCTTTGGAGGGTATAAAAACTGTATTTTGGCGGGGTCGCTCTGGCAAGGGCTGTGGGGGAAACATTTCACCTTTGTCATAAAACTCTAAAAATAAATGCTTGGGATAAGGCAGAAATCGGCAGTCATAAAACTCTAAAGATAAATGCTTGGGATGATTATATACAAAATTTAAAAAACATTTTTTTTTGGTAGGGTCATTTTGGGGGCAAAAGGGGGGGGGGGGTGGTAGGGCAGAAATCGGCAGTGATAAAACTCTAATGATAAATGCTTGGGATGATTAAATACAAAATTTAAAAAAAAAATTTTTTGGTAGGGTCATTTAGGGAACAAAGAAAGAGTTGGGGGGGGAGGTAGGGCAGAAATCGGCAGTCATAAAACTCTAAAGATAAATGCTTGGGATGATTATATATAAAATTTAAAAAAAAAATTTTTTTTTGGTAGGGTCACTTAGGGAGCGAAGGGGAAGGAGGGGGTAGGGCAGAGTAGTACCAGGTTTCGTCTCAGCTTCGTCATTAAAGCTTAAAAGTGTTATTTTTAAGGAATGTAGGCTTAAGTAAAACAATTTGTTAAATTTTTATGCTATTTTTGCCTATAAATTTTTTTTTGGTAGGGTCATTTTAGGGGGCAAAGGAAGAAGGGGAGGCGGGCTGGGGCAGAAATCGGCAGTCATAAAATTCTAAAGATAAATGCTTGGGATGATTACATACAAAATTTAAAAAAACTTTTTTTTTTGTAGGCTCATTTTGGTGGCAAAGGAAGAGGGGGGGGGGGGGGGGGTAGGGCAGAAATCGGCAGTCATAAAAACAAAATTTAAAGAGAATAAAAACTCATAATTTAAAAAAAATAAAAACACATTATTTAAAAAGAATTATCACATCAAATGGTATAAACGATTTAACTTTAACTAAAAACAGAAAACTGAGTGTAAACAAAAATAAATTAATAGCAAGAGATGATGAAAAACTTAAAAGTAGAAGACAGCTTGATGATAATAAATATAAAGTAAAAAAACAAAATTTAAAAAGAATAAAGAAACGAAATTTAAAGAGAATAAAAGCCTATAATTTAAAAAAAAATTATAACATCAAACGATATAAACGAATTAATTTTAGCTAAAATAGAAAAAAATCTTCTCCAATTTTATATAATCCTACGCTACAACCTTCCTCAGCAGTGTTAAATGAAGTAAATAATTAAGATGTTAATGATATAAAAAATAAAAGAAAATTTAGAATCAAAATGTTCAAATCAATCGAGTGATGATAAAATTATAGGTAAAATACCACAGCAAAGTAAAGCAGACAGAAAGTTAAAACGAAAACCGAGTGGTGATAATGATAACGCTTTTGATGATTATCAAAAACAAAAAAAAAAACTACACATATATTCGCGAAACGTAAGAGTACTTCACAATTAAATAATGACAGAAAACGTATTCGTTTAAGCAATGAAGATAAATTTTCACTTTATAAAAATATTGAAGTACTTATGCAAAATAAACATATACATAGATAAAATTTATGGCTTCAATATTGATGCTGGCGTTATGGTTACAATAAACTGATTTTTAATGAAGATAACTCAATTCAAATAGACAACAACAACATCGCAATCAGCCTGGATTAACCGGGCTGATTGCTGTTGAAAAAGGGGCAAAACACCCGGCAACGGGTGGCTGCCCTAGCACTAGCAGCGAGGTACCTCTGTCTTTCGCTCCAAGTACCTCAAAAGCTGCTCAGGTCCTTACCGGTAAAACGGTAAAAACCCCTTCTTCTGGTGCGAAGGGAATGGAAAGGCCTAAGCCGTCCAAACCCGTCGCCTCCAAAGCGCACATTGCGCAGGAAAAGGCAAAGAGGATTACTTCTAGCCACAGTACTGCGTCACCCACTGCCAATCCCGGCAATAACAGTAAACCTTCGCGCAAAAATTCTACACGCAGGGCCAATGATGCGAGGCGCTCCGCCTTAAAAACCATTTCGCACCTCGGTGCGATCCCGGCTGACCAGCTTTCTGAAAAGCAGGCAGCCTCTCTAAAGTGGGCACAGGCTCATATGTCGAGGCTGCAAATAAACTCCTCCCCCGCACCTGCCACGGTTGCGGCGCCTAAACGGCAACGTTCGGAAGAGGAGAACGATGCAGCTAGGGCTTCTAGGGCAAAACGTCCTAAGAACATCCCTTCGAAAGGCACCTTTAGTAAGATCGCCAAAGGCAAGCTCATAAGGGCCATAATCGATAGGGATGCATCAGACGGTGCCATTTCCCATGCCAGATGGGACTTGGTCAACCAAAAACTGGCGGGAGTGTTCTGGAAGATCCGCAAGGAGAATCCGGGACCGCCGCCTCAATGCGTCGATGCTGGCTGGCACCAGCACGGCGTTAAATTGATGGCCTGCACGGATGAACGCTCAGCGTATCTGTTAAATAAGGCCATCGAAGCTATTGGCGAGGTGTGGGAAGGCTCTAAGCTGGATGTGGTTTCCGTGGAAGACATACCCAGAAGACCAAGAGCCTTGACCATAATTCCTGCTGAACCTTCTTCCCCGAAGGAGATCCTTGAGATCCTTAAGGACTGTAACCCGGATCTACCCACCCATGACTGGAGGGTAGCTAAGGTGAATGCACCCGAGAGGTCTAGAAGGGAGGTGGTTCTGATTCTTAACAAAGAATCTCTGGCACCGATCCGTAAGAGGGGCAACAAAATCTTTTACTGTTTCAGTACGATTCTGTTGCGCCTCTACCGGACCGATGTCAGGAAGAACCGCAACCGAGGGGATGACGCTGCCAACGGCGCTGTTGACTGCGCTGCTGCTGGTGTGTCGGACGCAGCTTCATGCGGGCAAGAGGACACCCACTCAGTCTCAGACATGGTGGGTGGCTTCTTTGAACGGATGGCAGTCGCGGATGAGGACACTGACGCCCTCTTGGAATCCAGCCAAGAGGACGCCAACACCACCATAATTGCGCTACATGATGGTGAAGGTGACGCAGATAAACCTTCACCACTCTAAAGCAGCATCCGCTGCGATGCTCCTCCGGGTGGTTGAGAGGAAGGAGGAGCTGGTTATGGTCCAGGAACCCTGGGTCCACCAAGGACGGGTTCATGGACTGACACTAAAGGGCTACAAGCTATTGTTTGCCAAAGGCACAGGTAATATTAGATCTTGTATCTTGGCTAAAAACTCTTTGCGTATCTTTATCCTATCTGATTTCAGTGATGGGGATACTGTAGCAGCTGCTCTGGAGACCCCGTCCGGTACGGTTTGGGTGGTCTCGAGCTATATGGCGCATGACCATGAGGGCAGTCCACCAAATGGCAAGGTGCGTGGCATTGTGTCAAGGGCGATAAGCACGAGGACACCTATAATAATAAGTGCTGACGCCAACTCACACCACATCTCCTGGGGTAGTAGCGATACTAACGAGCGGGGTGAGTGTCTCTTCGATTTCATTTTAAATAATAATCTTGAAATTGTCAACAGGGGTTCAGAACCCACTTTTATTGTGTCTAACCGTAGAGAGGTTTTAGATGTAACATTGGTTAGTGCAGAGCACACCAATCTGGTTAGCGGCTGGAGGGTTGCGGATGACTGCTCCCTATCCGATCATCGCTATATTGACTTCAGCATAGGGTTAGGTGTAAGTAGATTAAATCCTATAGTTAACAGAAAGAAGACTGACTGGGAGCTACAGAACAGTGTACTCTGCAACTCCTTATCGACGTCTCCAACTATTAGAAATATTGGGGACATCGACTCTGCTGTGGAGATTCTAAGTGAATCGTTCCGCTGTGCTACTAATGTGGCTTGCAAACCAACGGTTTGCAGGGGAAGGGCCAGACCACCATGGTGGAGCCCGGAAATTGCACATTCACGAAAGGAATGTCGTAGGCTATTCAACGAGGCTAAACGATCAGGCGACTGGTCGGCATACAAAACCTCCGTGAATCGCTTCAAGAATCTTGTCAGGAACGCAAAAAGGAGGTCTTGGAGGGCTTTCTGCAGTAATGTGGAGGGTTCATCTGAAACCAACAGGCTGCGTAAGATGCTATCAACCGCACCGGTTGTACCCAGCTACATACAGAAACCCTGTGGTAACTGGACCATGAGTAGTCAAGAAACGCTAAGCGTACTACTCGACACTCATTTTCCTGGCAGCCAGGCGGCACCTTTAACAGGCACTGCCGATGGCAGCTTGGCGACAGGCGCAGTCACAACTCCATTGGATATGGATAGGCTCCGCTGGGCTGTACACAGCTTCGATCCGTTCAAGTCTCCGGGACCAGATGGAATAATTCCAGCGGATCTACAGAGAAATGCGGACATTGTCCTACCTTGGCTCACGGTAATTTACAGTGAATGCCTTAGGAGGGCTTATATACCTATATTTTGGCGTACGTGCAAGGTTGTCGTTATCCCGAAAGGGGGTAAGACGTCACACACTAAGCCTAAAGACTTCAGACCGATAAGTCTTACTTCTTTTTTACTCAAAACTTTAGAAAGAGTAATTGATATTCATCTGAGAATGACCATTCCGAATGAGCTTCTCTCCAAATCACAGCACGCCTACACTAAAGGCAAATCTGTAGAAACGGCACTACATTCTCTAGTGGGCCACATAGAAAAATCTCTTGAGTATAAGGAATTTACTATGGGGGCTTTTCTGGACATAGAGGGTGCTTTCAACTATGTCAAACCCGATTCCATTATCAATGGGATGGCAGCGGTAGGGATTGATGACAATTTATGCCGGTTTGTTAGAAACTTACTAACTTTCAGGGTAGTCAGGGCCTCGATTGGGGATGTCACTGAGTATAGGGCAGTCTATCGGGGCACTCCACAGGGAGGTGTTCTGTCACCTCTGTTGTGGAACCTGACCATTAATTCGCTTTTGCTAAGTCTAGAACGCAGACAGATTATGACTGTCGCGTACGCGGATGACGTAGCGGTGGCGATATCGGGTAAGCACTTGGATACCATATCTCAGTGTATGGAGTCTGCGCTGGCTCTGCTGAGTAGGTGGAGCGTCAGCTGTGGGCTCGGCATCAACCCAGCCAAGACTGAGTTGGTGCTCTTCACTAGGAGGTACAAGACCGATAGCTTTATACACCCAAAGCTTAACGGCACCTCCTTGGAACTATCTAAAACCGCCAAGTACCTGGGTGTGATTCTGGATAGTAAGCTATCATGGAATCAGAACATACAGGCGAGAGCGGAAAGGGCCTTAGTGGCTATTTATACATGCAAAAGGGCAGTAGGCCTCAAATGGTGTATCAACCCTAAGGGGATCAATTGGATCCTTGAGGCTGTTATTAAACCAGTACTCTTTTACGGGGTATTGGTTTGGTGGAATGCGATGGACAAGCAGGCTCATCGCAGGACCTTTGAAAAAGTCTTTCGGGTCGTAGCGAGACTGATGACAGGCGCACTACGATCTACACCAACGGGAGCAATTTTTGCAATGCTAAACTGGCTCCCGGTTGACATTCTGGCCAGACAACTGGCTCTTTTCTCAGCGGTCAGGTTGAATACAGTATGTCCATGGACTAGGACTGACTATGGGCATGCTAGGATTTTAAGAGAGCACTCGGAAATCCATGCCAACATTGACTACTGTGTACCAAGACCCTTCTTTGGTGGACTTTTCCGTTCCATTGTCGTTGACAGGGAGCAGGTGGACAGGCTTACCTTTCCCGAGGATTCAGTTAGAGTTTTCACTGACGGATCCAAAAGGGGAATAAGAACGGGCGGAGGCTTCTATGTGGAGAACTTCAATGTTAGATCTCCATTCCGGCTCCAGGACGGTTGTACTGTCTTACAGGCCGAAATCTCTGCTATTACTCGGGCAGCGAGGTGCCTAAGGTACTATAGGATATCGAATGATATCTTCATTGTTACCGATAGCAAGGCAGCCATCTCTGCTATTAGTGGTGTGTACAGTACATCAAAAACTGTGGTCGAATGCCGACTGTCTATCAACGAGATAGCGAGACATTCGAGGGTGACACTGGTTTGGGTTCCAGGGCATTCTGGATGTCCAGGCAACCATACTGCGGATGAGATTGCCAGACAAGGGACTGAATTGAACAGTTCAATGATCAGTCACTTCACTGGCATTCCATTAGCGCGATGTAAGTCTCTGATTCAAAGCGAATCATACAAACTAGCTCAACTTAGGTGGGATAGTGTGGCTAACTGCCTCGTGGCGAGAGCCACGTGGCCCCATTACGATTTGCGCAAAACGCGCGACCTTCTCAAAATTGACAAGGCGCGCATGCGTCAACTGGTGACTGTTTTGACAGGACACTGTAGCTTTGGGACTCATGCTAGGAGGATGGGTCTAATATACAACGACTATTGCAGAAGCTGCAATGATGAGGAGGAGGAAGAAACTGTCCTCCATCTTCTGTGTCAGTGTCCTGCCCTCGCTAATGCAAGGGTAGCGGCGCTGGGCTCCCGATTCCTGTCAGACTTAGACAGCCTGGCAAACATGGAGCTTTCAGGGATATCATCCTTCCTCAGGGGTACAGGATGGTTTGTAACGGCGGAGGACATCCCTTAAGAGGTCCTCTGCTTAAGGGCATCACAAAGGGACCGAATTGACGGACCCAAGTGGATTGTCCCGCCAGGGACAACGGCCCTCTAACCTAACCTAACCTAACATCGCACATGTTCTTAAAATGGGTTTCTGTTAAGCTGGAAGTACATAACACGCTTTCACGCGTCGCGCGTTCTATGCGTTTCATACTTCAGACTCGTTTTTCAACTCAAGCTACATGCAAAGCGTTTTATGCGTCAATGTTTATGTTTTGATCAGCTGTAGTGTTATATTCACAAAAGTCCATTTTGCTAAAATGTTAAATAATATTTCTGTACAATAGCAATCTTTTGTTGTATAGGAATTTGTAATTTTTAACGGCATTAATTAACTTCTCATCCATTGCACTTTAATATTAATATCTGTGTTTAACCTACCTTGTTTAATATATTGCAAAATTAATAAACATAATAGAGATGGTACTTATTACGTAAAATAAATCGATAAATTATATGAATATTTGTTTGAAGAAATAATTGTGATAAAATAACTGTTTCAATGCATTTCACTCTTGAAAATATTAGTAATCTTTATTGCGACAGTGTTTTGTTATTAAAAACGTTTTATTATAATAAAAATGAAAAAATAATAATACACAACAGGAACATATTAATCGATAACATTGAAAATGTAATATAATTTGTCACCCCTAGCTATCAAAAACACCTCACATTTTTTCAAGACGCGTGCCGCGCGTACAAAAGTGGATCTACTTTACGCGTCAAGCGTTCTACGCGTTTTGTAATGTAACTTGTTACATACAATTACACTAGTTGTACTTTTTTCACAGACGCTTGTAACGCGTAGACGCGTGAAACGCGTGTTTGTACTTCCAGCTTTACGGATATAAAAAATGTTGCCAGATGTTTCCATTTTTTTATCGTTTATTATGTGACTGCTTCATATATATTAATACTATGTTCACACGGCAAAGTGAAACACTTGTTTCGCTCTCTGAAACACGATTGTGAACCCTGGTGTTCAGACGATGGTTCTTGTTTCATTTTGATGTTTACATATATATTCTTCTGTACTTTAAAATACGCTTCACTATTTCTTTTTTTCCATTTTTATTTTAATATGTATATATACGCCTTTTTTTAATTTAATATTTTTATATATATTTTTGCACACATTAATTTTCTCTTTTTCTTTGTTTATATGTTTTGTGACAGCTAGTTCAGATAAACTTGCGATAATTTGTTATCAAAATTGGAGATGATAGTAAATTTAAAGTGTTTCGCAGCAAGTTTCATAATGAAACATGATGTTTCGCTCTCAAATTTTTATATGGTGAACCATGATGTTTCAACCATGTTTGGAGCGCGAAACACGAATGAGAGCGCGAACGCCGGTAATTACTGTCCGTGTGAACATAGTATAAGCAACTTTGTAGTTTATGATTAGGTGAATTATAGGTATATCTGCACTAGGTGGTCACCAATGATATACTAGGTATTCTCGAAGCACCAACAGAATTTTTTATTGTGGTGGAACCTACAAAATGTTTTTTATGTTATACAAACATTCTCCCAAACTCCTGAAACAAACAACATGGCAAATTTTGTCTACAAATAAAGGCGCGTACAGAATATACAAGAGCTTGTGCTATATTTCTTGTGTTTCTTCGTCTGCTGGTTGACAGTTTGAATCCATTTACTACAATAAAACATCCTGTTGATTTTTTGTATTCTTGCGGCTACATAGTATATAATTGCTCCATGGTGGACGCAATATGCAAGAGCTATTTTGACCATCAAAACTATTTTGTCTTTGATATCTATACATATTTTGACAGTCATAGCAGTTTTGCTAAGAACCACTGCTCTTATCTAGCATTCTTGTTTAATGTTACAAAATTTTTGTATTACAAAATTATTTAATATGTATTAAAAGTAATGACTGTTAAGTTGAAAATGAACAGAAACAATAATTTGCATAAATACTGCCAATGATCAAGTACGCTAATCAGACATTTGTGCTCAATATTTCAGACGAAATTGTCTCAAATTCAATATAATAAATTTTTGTAGCTAAATGAGTGCTTAAAATGATTTTGGTAAAAGAGTATTTATGTTGTGTGGATTCAATCCAGAGTTATGTGTTTTTGAGCCTTCTATTTATAAAGCTCCATCATAATATTTTTGAAGGACAATTATTATAAAGGAGGTAAGTTTAAATATAAAAAAGTGCTAAAATTTGATGGATAGCCCATGTTCCAGCATAAAAAACTTCTATTACTTCTAGTACTGAAACGGCTTAGATAGAATTAATGGCGATCTTGACATTAAGCTATTATTTTCGTATAAAAAATACGTGTAGTTCTTGCTATTCTAGAATTAAGTCAACCTGATTAAGCTGCCTTGAGCTATACTAGAAATAGAACAGAAACTAAATCGAGTCTGGACTAGCAATAATTATGTTTGCATATATATGTCAGCTCATTGCAGTTGTCGCAATAATTGACAACGAATTTTAATAACATAACAATTATTTCGGACTAAAATGTCATATTGTGTGAGGTTAGTGCTGCAGCTTTTTGTACAATGTTTGACGTTTTGATGGAATAAATAAAATTCATAAAAATAATTATTCTGAAAAAAAAAAAACAAATGATATGCACATCCTTTTATTTATTGTGTGGTCAAGTACGTATGATACATTTCATTGGTCCTTAAACCAAATCATTAGTAGATTTTAACCTAATTCGAAAACCATAAAAGAGACCAAAAGCCATTTGTAAGTATTTTTCATGTTTACATGAATTCCATAAATAAAAACATACCAAAGATTTTGCAGATTGTTAATATAGACAACTAATAAAAAACATGGATATGTTAAACGCTTGTTTTTAATGTTTCATTATATCTATTTTTAGTTTAATTTCATTGAATTTTTCACATAACATAATTTCGATGAAGGTTTCTTTTGTTTGGTGATACAAAATAAATAGCTAATGTTTGTAGTCTTACAATATTTACAAAAACAACATGAAATATCCTGAGTTGCTTTTAGTTGTTTTGTAGTTATTGTATAAAAATGCTAGCACCTTAAATATATACTACTAATGCTACTAATGTTTACTTTAAAATACAACTCTAATGTGATTAGAGTATAAGGTAAGAAATAAAAAGTTTTTTTATTTTTGTGTATTATAGTATTAAACTGTAAAACTTTTGCTGACGCTATGTCTGCACCTTTTCCTGTATTGTATGTGTGTCATTTGTAGTTACCTAAAATATAATTTAAGCAAACTGTAGAATTATAAAGAATTCTGTTGTTACAATTTTAGTGCAATCTTGCAGTTGGCTAATGATCATGAAATTAAAACACAAGTTCCAAAGAATTCTACTTCATTGCATTTTATTAATAAAAAATTTAATTATTAAATAAAGAAAATGACAACGACAAATTCAGTCGTAGTCAAGTACTCGAACAGAACTTTGTTTTATTTAGCAACGTTTAAGTTAACTTTCGCTCAACGTAAAATTAAATAGTGTGTAAGTGTGAACTGGAGAACCCCAGTAAAGTGATGAAAAGGAAAATTATAAAAAATCCTCTGAAAACACGAACATTAAAATATAAAACACAACTTTAAAAATAAAAATCATCAAAATTAACGGAAGGAAAAAATCATCAACAACATAAAAAAATATTTCTTCAAAATCAACAGAAGAAAAAATCATCAACAGCATCAAGAAGATTAAAAACCATCAAAATCAACTGAAGAAAAAATCATCAACAAAAAAGACAACCATAATCAACACCATCAACAAAAGACAACGATAATCAACACCATCATCCAGAAGCATCAACCAGATCAACACCAGGATGAAGCAGATAATTATTTTCATGTAAGAATACTATTTTATTGATATAATCCATTAAAACTTAGATTAAGTCATACATTTTGATTGCGAAAAATAGGGTGAATAAAAGTAATATTTAATAATAATAGTGTAATCTTGCAAATTTCTCTTTCGATAATGGCAAATCAAAATAATTTAATAAGGCCAGCGATTTTAAAAAATCCACAGCCTGTGGTTAATAATCCTCCACCACCCCAGGCTCAAATTGCTGTATCACCCGATAACGGAGCTATCGCAGATATCGTTCGTAGAACACTTAGGGAAGAACGGACATTGGGGGAAGTAGAACCTAGATTGGTGGATCAGGGAATAGACAAAAATAATGATCTGACAGATTTGGACAAGATTCCAGATGTGGTACGATCTCTTAGGGAATTTTTCGGTAACAGGACCGAGTTTAGTTCGTGGAGGAAAAGCACGGAAAAAATTCTGAAGATTTATGAACCTCTGAAGGGAGCACCAAAGTATTTTGGCATACTGAATGTTCTGCGTAATAAAATTGTGGGAGAAGCAGACATGGCGCTGGAGTCCTACAATACTACGCTGAACTGGGAGTCCATTGTTTAATGTCTGACAACGCATTACGCGGACCAACGGGATTTAGGCACACTTGAATATCAATTAATTTCAATGGTTCAAGGGTCTAGTACAGTGCAGGAATTTTACAAAAAAATTTATGGTCATTTGTCTCTTATTTTAAATAAAATCGCATGCTTGGAAGAAAGCCAGGATGCTATTTATTTACTCACGAAAAATTATAGAAACAAAGCACTCGATACGTTTGTCAAAGGCTTAAGGGGCGATCTTCCTAGATTACTAGGAATAAGGGAACCTAAAGATTTAAATGAAGCCCTGCACCTGTGCTTAAAGTTGGAAAACCAACAATTCAGAGCACATCATGCGAAAAGTGCATTAAGAAATCCACCTCCCGTTCCTAATAGGAAATTTAATAATGCCAACCAAACCCAAACATTTTTTCCGCATCTGGTATATCCCGCATGCTACTATGAATGCCCCAAGAATTACAAATGCTACTAACCAACAAAGATCGAATTCGGATCCACATGACTTTAAAAGATTCCAAAAACATAATTTTTATAAGCAAAATTACAACTCAAATACTAAACAACAAAACTTTCAAACATCCCATTTACCACCACCACGTCCACATCAACCAAAACCTGCAGTCCCGATGGACATTGACAACTCCATGCATTCTAGAAGAGTGAATTACATGAATCGACCTGTGCAAGACAATAGATTTACAGGTGTACGACCTGTAACAAAGAGTGAATCATTTCAAAATGAGATTCTGACAGTGTTACTGAACCGGACGAACATGAAACTGCAGAGGAGAATGACGAAATGCAAGATCTAACAGACTACTTGGACGAACATTTTAATATTGAAAATACACCAAATGAAAGTGCATCTTCCGAATTTGCAGATATTCTTTTTTTAGGTTAACGAATTCTACGTTGCCGTATTTTCAGTGTAGGGTCGGTAATGGCAAAATATTAAGGTTTCTAATAGGCACTGGGTCAAAAAAGAACTATTGGTTAAGAACCCTGTACAAAATGAGACCATATTTCAAGCAAGTTCAGTTGGTGGGGAAGTTTCAATTACCCATCACACCATAATAAATTTATTTGGAGTACTAACAGAAAATCTAAAATTATTTCTATTACCCACACTGAAATCTTTCGATGGCATTTTAGGTAACGACAGTTTAAAAAGGTTAAATGCTGATATTTACACTTCTAAAAATTACATGACAATAAACAATTCAATAAAAATCCGTATAAGGCAACAGAAATCCGAGTCAATTAATAATTTAAACATTAGAACAAACCATCTCTCCGAAGAACAGACGCAAAAGTTAATTGGACTGTGTAACAAATACCCCACACTTTTTTCAGAACCAAATGAAAGACTGACGTTTGCCACAAATGTCAAAGCAGAAATTAGGACATTGACTGATGACCCAGTTTACACAAAAAGTTACCCGTACCCTATAGCAATGAAAGATGAGGTAGAAAAACAAATCAACGACCTACTTCATCACTGAATAATAAGACCATCCAGATCGCCATATAATTCTCCCGTTTTAGTAGCACCAAAAATGAAAAAAATACAGAATGGTCATAGATTACAGGAAACTCAATATTGCAAATATACCCGACAAATACCCGATACCAGTAATCAATGAATTCCTCGCACAACTCAGTTTTCGGTATTGGACCTGAAAAGTGGTTTCCACCAGATACCACTCAGGGAAAAAGATATCGAAAAAACTTCTTTTTCCGTTAATAACGGGAAATACGAATTCGTCCGTTTACCGTTCGGGTTGAGTAATGCCCCAGCGGCATTTCAACGAGTGCTCGATGACATGCTGAGATACCATATCGGAAAAATTTGTTTCGTCTATATTGTCGACGTTATTGTGTTTGAACAAAATGAGGATTCTCATTTAAAAAATAATGAAACCATTTTTGATACTTTGCGAAGAGCAAATATGAAGAACCAATCGGACAAATGCGAATCCCTAAAGAAGGAAGTCGAGTATTTGGGGTTTATCATCTCAACAAAGGGTATACGAACAAATCCATAAAAAGTCAAAGCAATTGACGAAATATCACCTCCAAATACGATAAAAGAGCTCAGATCATTTCTGGGACTTTCAGGGTTTTATAGACCCCTTACAGTCCTTTTGAGAGGTGAGGAGGGACGAATGTCGAAAAGAAATTCGGCAAAGATACCTGTGATTTTAGATGCCACAGCATAGGAAGCTTTCAAAAAAAATAAAAAATTCACTCGTTTCCGAAGAAGTTATGCTCACTTTCCCAAATTTTTATAAAGAATTTCATATGACTACCGACGCATCAAACCATGCACTTGGTGCTGTTTTCGAACAGGACGGCAAACCTATTACGTTTATATCAAGGACACTGAACAAAGCCGAAGAACACTACGCAACGAACGAAACAAAATGCTTGCGATGGCGTGGGCTCTCAAAGCTATAAGAAATTATTTGTAGGAATCCGTTAAAATAAAAATATTTACTGACCATCAGCCTTTGACATATGCGTTGGGATGTAAGAACACTAACAGTGAATTAAAAAGATGGAAAGCCGTCTTGGAAGAATACAATTATGAGATCAAGTACAAACCCGGAAGTAGTAACATAGTGGCAGATGCACTATCAAGACCACCACAAGCCGTCGAAGTGAATTCCTTCTCTGTTACACAACATAGCCACGAAAGTTCTGCTCAAAATTTAATACAATTCACAGATGCACCGTTAAACGTTTTCAAAAACCAAATTATAATATCAAGGGGACATTCACCGTCTTACAATTTCAAAATAGTATTCCCAACGCATCATAGAGATGAGGTGGTAGACAGCGAATACGACAGTGACAAATTAATACAAAATTTTAAATCCTATCTAAATCCAACGGTGACAAATGTCATAATGACCGAGGACGAAGTTCTAGGTAAAATACCATAATTTTGGTCATCTCATTTTGGTAAATTTCGAGCAAGGTACACTGGAAAAATGGTTAAAGACTTGACATCCGATATCGAACAAGAGACGGAAGTTATTAACGAGCATAGACGTGCGCACAGAGACCCAAAAGAAAATAAATTGCAGTTACTTAGAAAATGTTATTTCCCCCAAATGCATGCAAAAATAAAGAAATTAGTGAAACAGTGTAAAATATGTTGTGAAAATAATATGATCGTCACCCAAATAACATAGTTTTAGGAAAAACACCAATTCCACATTACCCAATCCAATATGCCCACATCGATATTTATCACACAAACAATAGAGTTATCCTTACAGCTAAAGTACGCGCAGGCTAAAATAGTAAAATCAGGGGCAACAGAAGATATAAACAAGTAAAAACGTTATATTCGACCGGGTCGAATCTTAAATACCCTCCAAATATTTAGTAAGTGAATTTGATATATTTAACTTGGTGGGACAGAGTTCCTTTATATAATATCGTACGTCAACGCCCACTAAAGGGGGCGGGATTCAAATATATACAATATCATGTTTTCCACAGACGAACGCATGGGCATTGCTAGACCGTCTTAGACTTCATCACAATTCTCTTTGGAGGGTATAAAAACTGTATTTTGGCGGGGTCGCTCTGGCAAGGGCTGTGGGGGAAACATTTCACCTTTGTCATAAAACTCTAAAAATAAATGCTTGGGATAAGGCAGAAATCGGCAGTCATAAAACTCTAAAGATAAATGCTTGGGATGATTATATACAAAATTTAAAAAACATTTTTTTTGGTAGGGTCATTTTGCTGGCAAAAGGGGGGGGGGGTGGTAGGGCAGAAATCGGCAGTGATAAAACTCTAATGATAAATGCTTGGGATGATTAAATACAAAATTTAAAAAAAAAAATTTTTTGGTAGTGTCATTTAGGGAACAAAGGAAGAGTTGGGGGGGGAGGTAGGGCAGAAATCGGCAGTCATAAAACTCTAAAGATAAATGCTTGGGATGATTATATATAAAATTTAAAAAAAAAATTTTTTTTTGGTAGGGTCACTTAGGGAGCGAAGGGGAAGGAGGGGGTAGGGCAGAGTAGTACCAGGTTTCGTCTCAGCTTCGTCATTAAAGCTTAAAAGTGTTATTTTTAAGGAATGTAGGCTTAAGTAAAACAATTTGTTAAATTTTTATGCTATTTTTGCCTATAATAACGCCCACTAAAGTGGGCGGGGTCAAAAAATATTTTTATTTTATTTAATGGCTCCAAGTTTAAGGCGTTGGACCGTATTTGACATAAAAATATATCATTTGCTTAACAAAATAACCAAAAAACTTTAAAAATTATGTTGTTTTTTCTGGGTTGGTTTAGTTCTTCTTAGGGGAACTTTTTTCCCTCTTGCCCGATTTAGCCCATCTTCGAACTTAACCTGCTCTAAGTTTTAAAATATATTTATGCCAAATTTCAAGAGTCTAGCTCTTTTCGTTTGGACTGTATCGTGATTTCCACAGACGGACGGACGGACGGACGGACGGACGGACATGCTCAGTTGGTCTTAGATTTCATCACTGATCAAGAATATATATACTTTATGGGGTCTGAGATGGATATTTCGATGCGTTACAAACGGAATGACAAAGTGAATATACCCTCCAAATTCTTTTTTGGAGGGTATAAAAATCCCTTACATTAGCTACTTATGTCTTTTGGCACTCCTGAAAATGTCATAGACAATGAAAAATCACTTAACTCAGCTCCCGTAACCTTTATGCTAGAGAATCAATTGGGCATTAAAATCTATAAAATGCCACCCTATACTAGTTCTGTAAATGGACAAGTGGAACGATTTCATTCCACTTTAACCCAAATAATGAGATGCATAAATGCAGAAAACGTTCATAAATCTTTTGAAGATCTCTTCATAAATTGCTTAAATAAATATAATAATTCGGTGCATTCTTCAATAAGTAGAAAACCTGTCGAGGTATTTTTTGGTAGAAATTCACACCCAGCATCTTTAAAATAGAATAGATTAAAAATTATACAGAGTTTGACAGAAAAACAGGAGAAAGACTTAGACCATCATAACAAAAATAAAACTGAAAGAAGGACTTATAAGACTGGCGACGAAATCTTTGTAAGGAACAAATTAACGCCACGATGCAAAATAGAAATAGCAAAGGAAGACAGACGAGGAACTGTTTTTACAACATCAAAACTCATAGGTCACAAAAATTTGATAAAGAAATAATATATGTTTTACAGCTCAATTTAGCAAATAATCGCAGCAGAAGTACAGATCTTGAACTACACGAACGCCAAAATTATAACGATTGAGACTGGCAATTATAAACACTCTTTCCACGGCTGCCAATGAATTATGAATTCTTATAAGAGTAGTATTCCCCTTGGCAAACATTAAGATAAGATGAAGAAATCCGTTCTCTCATTCTGCCGACGTTCTTTCAAATATTATGTCAGAGTTAATCGCAGTTGCAGACCCTATGTAACCATAGACAAATAACTAGACACGACAAGTAAAATACAGAGACGTTATTTATGGCTAATACAGAGATGTCCGTTATTACGATGTTGCGAGGGAGACGGCAAATATATTTGTTTGCTATCTCTTTTATTTCATGGTAGTAAAATGGTTGCAAGGTAAATCTGCCTTGGTAGTAAAATGACATTTAATTTTTGTTTACGTTAAAATTAAATTTCTTGGCAGGATTATTGGCGCAAATTGTTAAGTAGTTGTAAGAATTTTAACGAACATTTTTATATTGCTATATTAAATTGAATTAAGATTCTATAGGCTAATTGTTCGAAATTTTTAATTTAAATCTCAGAAAGACATGATAAATATTCCTACTACTATTCAAAGTGAAAACAGAATGATTTTTTAAAAAACAGCAATATCAAACCTATTCGTTTTTATGAATTTAACAAATTTAACAAAACAATACATAATGTGAAAATATTGATTGACAAGGATTCTTATTCCAAAATATTATCAGTATAGGTATATGAACAGGAATACCAACTGCAGGAGTATAAACATTATGTGTCTTATTCAAACTCAACAAGAATGGGAGGTATTATATTATATTTTAGAGATTCATGGGAAGTTAAATATTTATACGAAAAAGTTGCTGAATGGAAATATTGGATGTGTGCATATGAAGCAAAATATAGAAATAAATTATATGTAATTATGGCTGTGTATAGATCACCAAGCTGTAAAGAAATTTTTTTTTCTCTTCGACCAGCACTCAGGGGATGACCCCTACATATGCGATGCATTGTGCCAGAACTAGTAAAGTTGGTTATGGGAAGGAGGATAGAGGGAGTAGTGTTTGTGGACGTTCGATTTGAACCCCCCCAAGTTAAAACTGACAGGAATGACCTCTGCTGGAAGTTTGTTCCACATACGAACCGTTCGGCCAAAGAACGAATTCTCTCTGTAATGCGTGGTGCGATTCACTGACAACTCAACCACAAAAGGATGTGCCCTATGTGAAGAGCGGGTAGCTCGCAGAAATAAACGGTTATCCGGCACAAGCTCCCTTATTTCACCAGAACACATTCCGTTGCAGTATCGGTAGAACAGTGAAACACACCCCACGTTGCGTCGATGCTCCAGTGAGTCAATAGAGTTGGCTACCCTACTGTCGCCGATGAGCTTCTTCGCTCTCTCTTGTACGCGGTCGAGCAACTTCAAAACAGATTTTGAAGCACCGGCCCATACATGACGAGTTGTATTCCATCTTTGGTCGGATGTAGGTGGTATATATATTGAGGAGATCATTTGGGGTGAAGTATGTCTTACACCGTCTTAAAAAGCCGAGACACTTGAATTCTTCTTTTGAAATATGAAAAATGTGATCTGTCCATCGAACGTCACACTGTATTTTCATACCAAGAACATCAAGAGCTTCTGATTCCCCAATACCTATACCATCCATAAACACGGATGGCGCAGAACCTTCGACAAGCCGCCTATGCGTAAGCACGCAGCACTGCGGCTTATGAGGGTTAAAGTTAACCCTGTTCGCGAGGCCCCATTCGGAGATTGACACGAGATCACTTGTAAGTGACTAGTTCATCCTTTGTCTCCTGGCGTCAGTCTCCTCCAGGCTTGGCCGGCTGGTGAAAGAGAAAGAATGGATAATGCTGCTATCATCCGCGAAAGAGTAGATAGGGTTTGAAGTCTGACATAGAAGGTCATTTATAAAGATAAGGAAGAGAGTAGGAGATAGAACAGAGCCTTGCGGCACCCCTGAATTTACCTTGAACTCTTTTGATGAGACCCCGTCTATAACAACTCGTATAGTGCGGTCTCTGAGGAAGCTCGCTATGAAGCGAGAGAAATCATCACCGACACCAAAAGCAGTCAGTTTTGACAGAAGTGCATCATGCCACACTCTATCAAATGCTTTAGAGATATCTAGAGCCACCACCTTACTCTCGCCGAAATGGTGAATGGAATTGCACCATTTTTCTGTTAACAGAGCGAGCAGGTCTCCTGTAGAGCGAGCTCTGCGGAAACCATACTGCCGGTCGTTAAGTAAGGTGTTGGTCTCCAGATACCTTAATTGAGTTTTGCGAAGCATTTGAAGAGGCGATAGAAAATATTTCGGAAGTCAATCATAAAATAATAATAGCAGGAGATTTTAACATTGATTGGAGTAAAGATGGAACATATAGGTTAGGTTAAATGATAATGGTCTTAAACAAATCGTTACTAATTTTACGAGGGTTAATGAAAATAGCAAAACATTAATAGACTATGTAATAACAAATGACAGTTACATATCTGTGAGGAGTAATAATGAAAACAAAATATCCGATCATGAGGCACTTGATATAATTATGGAACAAAAAGATATTGAAGAATTTACAAAAAGAGACGTAGAGTTTTTTAAATATAATAAAAACTTATTTAAAAGAGAATTAAATCGTGCTTTAGTATATAACCGGACCGAAAATGTAAATGAAATGGCTAATAATATTGATACAAGCATTGAAAATACTGTGAAAAAATTTACTAAAACAAAATAAATTGCTAAAAGAAATAATGTTAACAATTGGTTTAACAGAGAATTAAAGCTACTTAAAAGGGAAAAAATTATCAAATACTCATTAGCAAAAATAGAAAATACCACAGAAGCATGGAATAATTATAAAACTATAAGGAACTTCTATAAAATACAAATTGAAAAAGAGAAAAGTAACTACATCAACAATAAAATAAATAGAGCAAAAGATCAGAGACAAATGTGGAAAGAAATTAAAGACTTAGTTCTCGACAAAAGCCATAATGTTATACAATCTGTGATATTTAATCAAATAGAATATATCGAAAAAAATGAGATAGCTAATCAATTCAACAGTTTTTTCGTTGAAAGTATAAAATCAATTAGTAGATCCATCGAATATGTGCAATTATGTAAATCGAATACCGGTAATACAATGTAAATTCAAATTTCGTGCAATAAATCTACAAGAACTCAAAGTAATTTGTAAAAATATAAAAAACAAACCTGATTTTAACAGGATATCTCCAAATATAATATTGGATAATTGGGACAATGTTGGAAACATAATATTAAACGTAATAAATAGATCACTAGAGACTGGTATATTTCCTGAAAATTGGAAGATAGCATCAATTACTCCAATAGAAAGTCGCAAAAACTAAAAAATGTGGGGAGTTTCGACCAATCAATACATTAAAAACATGCGAAAAAATTCTAGAAAAAGCAGTTAAACAACAATTAGAGGAGTATTTTGAACAACACAGTTTATTATCCAAATACCAATCCGGCTATAGAAAAAATGATTCTTGTGAAACTACAGTGAATTATGTGATTAACAGGTGGAAATATAGAGAAAAAGATACAAAAATAATGGCTATATATTTAGACTTTAAAAAAGTTTTTGAGACAATAGATAAAAATATTTTAATGCGAAAATTGTATATGTATGGAGTTCAAGGGACAGAATTAAAATGGTTTGACTCTTACCTCACGAATAGAAAGGAGTTGGTGAAAATATGTAACGTAAAACCAGGATATATAAATAATGAATACGGAGTACCACAAAGGTCAATTTTGGGAGCACTGCTGTTTATAATATACATAACCGATATAACAAATGTTCTAAACAAAAGTGAAATTGTTTTATATGCTGATGATACCCTAAGTTTTACGGAGGGAAATAGTGATAAAGAATGTCGGGAAAATATGATTAATGAAATAAACAATATAAATGTATGGCTGAAAATGAATAAGCTGAAATTAAATTAAAGTAAAACTAAACTTTTACAAATAAACATGAACGATGAAACAAAATTTGAGATAAATAATCAGATTATAGAAAAAGTTAACCAAATAATATACCTGGGATTTATAATAGACAATAAATTGACACTAAAAGAACATATAGAATATATTTGTAAAAAATTGGTTTTTTTAAACGTGTACGAAAAAAATTATCAATACCAACAGCTATTAATGTGTACAACACAATAGTAAAACCGCATTTTGAGTTTGGTTCCACCTTTTTATACACTTGTTGCACAATAACCCAAATAGAAAGACTGCAGAAACTACAAAACAAAGCTCTCCGAACAATTTTGAAATGCAATATCTACACACCAATTTACAATATGCTTGATGCACTGAAATGGTTATATAAATCAACGACTTGAAATGAATACACTATATTTTATCCAAAAAATGAAATTAGGGAATGCCCCAGAATATCTTATAATATAACCGTATAATCTAAGGAATGCAAACAACTTTAGACTACCAAGGGCCACAACAGCCATAATGCAAAGATCTCTATTTTTCAAGGGACTAAAGCTATACAACTTGTTACCTGAAAATGTTAAAACAGAAGCAAATTTAAGATATTTTAAGAAACAAATAGTTAATTTTGTAAGAAATAGAACATATTAATGTAATATTTGTCATTGTATTGTTGTATTAATGTAATATTTGTCACTGTATTGTCATTTTTAAAGTATTTTAATACTCCTTAATAAATAAATAAAAATAAATAAAAAAAAACAACATGAATCATAAATTCTATAGCAGTGAAACCGAAAAAGATAACCCTTTCAAAAGAACCGACAGCGAAAAATACCGCATGAAACAAATAAATTGCTTCCGCTTCAATTTAAACTATTTTTCGACAATCGAAATAAAGAAAGCCCATTTAAGGCCTACCATATATTTTAAAAAAGATCCCAATTTACAAAACTTTGAAATAAAACATTTCACAATATAAATTTTTATTATTATTTGTAAAAACAAAATCGGCTACCTCTTTTTGAAATTCATTTTGTAGCCCTAAAAAGGGCTGTTTGTGTTTTCTTTCTGGTTTTTTGTTAAAATAAACATTCATAGGCATTTAATTGGTACTGGTGGTATATTTGGTTACGCCTTTAGTATCTTCACTGACAGCATGCTTAGCCAATTCACCAGGCAACAGTAGACGGACAGCAAATTGAATTTCACGACTAATAACTGTTGAACCGGATGTACTTTTCGCACAACTTTGTAAATGAAGATGGCATAACTTTCCATGCGCTTACGTCTTTGCCAGATTTACCACTGGTATTAGGGGGTATCTTTCACAATTTCATATTTACTTCATATGCATGACATATTTACTTAACCACACAATAAACAAAGCACTTCTATAGTATCATGCAAATTAATTAATCATGAAAATCAATATTGGAGTCATCTAAATCATAGCCACCACGTATAGGTTTTCTGCTACGTTATCTTTTAACACCTTATATTGTTATCAGATTACCATTGCTCCACACTTTGCTATTCTCCATTCAAGCATGTCGGTTGAGAAATCATCACAATGAGTCCATCGCTGAAGATGACTTCAAAAACAATTTTTCATCAGCAAATTCTTTGTCGGTACCGTGACTCTGAAAGAGATATATATATATACTCATTTTTATTAACATTTTTAAATTGTAATAAACTAATAATGAAGTAAAATACTTACATTTTTATACACTCTTACTTTTCTAAATTCAATCCTTTTAGTTCACTAATACGCAATTCAATAATTTTAAATCAATTTAAGTTGTATCTCCGATTTGGAATTGATTTTTATTCCGACAAGTTCATTCAGTTGCCTTAACCACCAATTTTATTAAATATTTTATGTTTGTCCACATAAACAAAATGTTTCTCTCATTTCCAACCACCATTGGGATCCTTAGTTGCACCTGCAACTTCTACATATAAGCCCCATTTCATATATTCAACCTGAGTAAGTGGTGGTCATTGCAACGATTATCATTGTCTTTGGTGTTTCATTTAAGGTTTTTAATTATTTTTCGAGCACTAAAATTGTTACAAATTAGAAACAATATTAATATGGTCAAATTCCAAGTCTTTGGAAACGGGGCACATTTTTATGTTGATTTCTTAACAGCATTGACCGCCAGCCACTATTTAGATGTTTTAGTATCTTTGTTTACTGTTAAGAAACTGTTTAATATTTTTTTTAAAACAACGTTTTATTTTCAACCACCATTGTTTGTTTGAAATTGTAAAACATGTGTTCAGAGATGGCTATGTATAGCCATTCCTTCTAACATACATTAAACAGCCCGCAGTTATATCTTTTGTACTCGTTTACACAATCGTAATAAAAAAAAGCTGATTTTGGCCAAATTGAACTGTCACTTTTGGGTATTCTGTGCATATTCTGTGGTTAAGGTCACAGAATATACACAGAATACCAAGGCAGATTAAACAGGTACTCTTACTAGCGCAGCTGTCCCCTGTTTATTCTTCAGACAACTGTCAAATGTTTATTTACAAGCTTTATTTTTCATGAGAAAACTAACCTGTGCTTCTTATGTCTGTGCTGTGAAAGAAGCTAAAAATTCAAAAATTGGTGAGATATAAACATAAAAAAGTGAAAAAAGTTTAAAATATACAATTCAAATCAAAACTTGAGTGAATAAAATTAATAAAGCAAAAACTAACTTGGGCAGCTGTTCCATATGTAAAAAGAAAGGAACCAAACATCTTTACCGTCCCCAGTGATGAACGCAAACGCAAAATATGGAGTGAAATTTGTAAGAGGAAGTTCTCGGCAACATCTTCCATCTGTTCGGATCACTTTGATCCAGGACAGAATTTATTTAATGCCTACTGCAGTGCCCATTGTAGAAGTGGCTCAAGTGAAAGAATCTTCGCAACAAATGATAGTTCAAATTGTTCTAATTGCTGAATCAATGCGTCTACAAGCCATGATGGCTACTTATGGTATACAAACGCAAACACCTCATGAAGTAAGTTTTACGCAATTAGTGACTGATGGTTACTCATTTATTATTACTATAATTTTTTAAATTTATATTGTTATAGGTTGAACCATTACAAATTTGTTCTTCAACCGAACTGATTGAAGTTTATCAACATTTGGGTGTAAATAACAAAGTGGGTCTCTCTGGCCGTCCCTCCAGACCTGTGGGTTCCTTGGGCACTAGTAAGATGTATCGCATTTGTGGCATGACAGTTCTCTGTTATCCTTTGATTTTCGAAGTATCAGATTTTTTTTTTTTTATCTTGGACCAGCACTCAGGGGATGACCCCTATATATGCAATGCATTGCGCCGGAACTGAAAACGAGGGGATAGTATTGAGGTGACAGATTAGGAAAGATGAGAAGATAGACAGTTTTTTTTGTAGCTATTTCAACCTTTTTCTTCGCCGGCTAATTTTTGCTACAGGGCCGACGAATGTGGGTGGCTGTTACTCTGCTTTTTAGTACATGATAGTGTCGGTCGCTGCCAATTATGTTCAGTGACCAGTGACTATGACATTGAAACAGGCTGGCAACAACTGACACAACCACGCACTAATGCTGATCAGACGAATTCAACACAAAATTTCATGACTCAGGGGGGGCTCGAACTCACGACCCTCAGCTTCATAGTCTCGTGTTCTACTACTTCAGCCAACAGCACTATTAATTGATGATATAAAAACGGAATTACAATTCGTTGGTAAATATTGGCGTTTGTCTGGCAGATCAACGGTTTGCCTTTTAATACGTGAGGAATATATGTATGCGTGATCCACAATTTAAAGAAATGTTAAATTTGTTAGCTATTCTTAAGAAAGGCTACTGTGATGGTATGAAAGTTCGTATAGGCAGATTACAAAATTTAATAAGCAGTTCTTGTATTGGTGAGTGATCGATCAATGATCTTCTGCAATTAGCTTGGCTTGCGCTAATAAGTATTTTATACTGCATGTACACCGTTGGCATTTCCATTGTTGTTACAGGCGGTTCCACCATTTATTATAAAGTGCCGTCTACTTTCACTTGTGTATTGGAATATTAACAATGTCTTCTGAATTAAAAAAAAAAAACTTTTCGAACAATTTGTCTATACAGATTAAATTTAATAAATAAAATTATTATTTTGCAAAATTGAAAACAAGTAAACAAAAGCACTGAATCCGCCATGTTTTTAAGCAAATAAGAAAAAAAATTTGACAGAAACCTGAAGTACTTTACCAACAAATATATCAAAAATCCTCCAAAGTTGTCCGGACAGTGAAATTGTTATTGCTAGTGATTTCAATGTCCACAACTCATCGTGGCTTCGCCATTCGAGCCACATTACTTCAGAGGGCCAATATGTTGAGTTATTCGCCGCGCATAATCCCCTAGCGCAACTAGTGAATGAACCAACACATATACCGTGTGTTGAACTGCACCAACTAAATACGCTTGATTTGTTCCTAACTTCACACCCTCAAAAGTATGAAGTGAACGTCAGTGCACCTCTCGGTAATTCGGATCATTGTATCATCGCCGCTTCTTTTTCGTTCTCGGCACTTCGAAACGTCTCACCCACAGCCACGAAACGTTTAAAATACGTATACGAAAAAGCTCGTTGGGCAGAGCTCAACGAATTCTATCGTACTTTCAATTGGAAACTATGTTTCTGAGATAAAAATATCGATTTAATTGCGGAAACGGTTGGAAATATAATTTTGCTGGGAATGAAATACTTCATCCCATCCAAAAAAATTTCGGTTAAGCCGAGACAAAAATCTTGGTTTAACCAATCTTGCAAGGGGGCAATCGGATCCAGAGAGGAAGCATTCAGTACTTGGTGGAATAACAAAAACGCAAATACTGATGCGCTGCGCAAACAAGCGAGGTCTTCGTATGCCAGAGTGCTAAGGCGTGAAAAAGCTTTATACGAGCAGCGCCTTCGTGCTAAAGTTCTTACCGCCACGAGAGGTAGTAAAAGCTTCTGGTCATTCATTAAAAGAGTAAAGGATAAAGCTAGTTCATCAATTCCAACTCTTTTAAGGGATGATCAAATATTCACTGAACCTGTTGATAAAGCTAAGCTTTTGGCTGAGATGTTTGCAGGTAATTCTTGCTTGCCAGGTAGCAATTGCCCGTGGTGGAAAGAGTATCAGTTACTATGCCAAGAATATTCTTTCGACCACGTGCAGTTAAAAAGGTTTTAGCGAATCTCAACATAAACAAGTCTCCTGGGTCGGATGGCATTCCAGCACTGGTCTTGAAGCAGTGTTTTTCGACGCTAGCGCGTCCATTGGCTAAGCTATTTAGTGCATCGTACCATGCCGGTAAATTTCCGATGTGTTGGAAGTTAGCCAATGTAACGCCGATCCCTAAGAAGGGAGAGGCGCAATACCCCGAAAATTACCGCCCAATTGCAGTCTGTTCTGCAATTTCCAAGGTCATGGAAAGTATGACCAACTTCCACCTGGTAAGGTACCTGGAGACCAACACCTTACTTAACGACCAGCAGTATGGTTTTCGCAGAGCTCGCTCTACAGGAGACCTGCTCGCTCTGTTAACAGAAAAATGGTGCAATTCCATTCACCATTTCGGCGAGAGTAAGGTGGCGGCTCTAGATATCTCTAAAGCATTTGATAGAGTGTGGCATGATGCACTTCTGTCAAAACTGACTGCTTTTGGTGTCGGTGATGACTTCTCTCGCAGAGACCGCACTATACGAGTTGTTATAGACGGGGTCTCATCAAACGAGTTCAAGGTAAATTCGGGGGTGCCGCAAGGCTCCGTCCTATCTCCCACTCTCTTCCTCATCTTTATAAATGACCTGCTATGTCAGACTTCAAACCCTATCTACCCTTTCGCGGATGATAGCAGCATTATCCATTCTTTCTCTTTCACCAGCCGGCCAAGCCTGGAGGAGATTGACGCCAGGAGACAAAGGATGAACGAGTCACTCACAAGTGATCTCGTGTCAATCTCCGAATGGGGCCTCGCGAACAGGGTTAACTTTAACACTCATAAGACGCAGTGCTGCGTGCTTACGCATAGTCGGCTGGTCGAAGGTTCTGCGCCATCCGTGTTTATGGATGGTATAGGTATTGGGGAATCAGAAGCTCTTGATGTTCTTGGTATGAAAATACAGTGTGACGTTCGATGGACAGATCACATTTTTCATATTTCAAAAGAAGCATTCAAGTGTCTCGGCTTTTTAAGACGGTTTAAGACATACTTCACACCAACTGATCTCCTCAATATATATACCACCTACATTCGACCAAAGATGGAATGGGCCGGTGCTTCAAAGTCTGTTTTAAAGTTGCTCGACCGCGTACAAGAGAGAGCGAAGAAGCTCATATTTGACAGTAGGGTAGCCAACTCTTTTGACTCACTGGAGCATCGACGCAACGTGGGGTGTGTTTCACTGTTCTACCGATACTACAACGGAATGTGTTCTGGTGAAATAAGGGAGCTTGTGCCGGATAACCGTTTATTTCTGCGAGCTACCCGCTCTTCACATAGGGCACATCCTTTTGTGGTTGAGTTGTCAGTGAATCGCACCACGCATTACAGAGAGAATTCGTTCTTTGGCCGAACGGTTCGTATGTGGAACAAACTTCCAGCAGAGGTCATTCCTGTCAGTTTTAACTTGGGGAGGTTCAAATCGAACATCCACAAACACTACTCCCTCTATCCTCCTTCCCATAACCAACTTTCCTAGTTGTTTTTCCTTAATAGTTTTTAAGGAGTGTTTGCAACGAAAATATAGGACGTATTTTAGCAAACTTGAAATATAGAAATTATCTCTGCTGAAATTATGGGCACTGTTGGTTTTCTTTAAGTATAAAAATTTCTTAAACTTCGCGGGCGAAAAAAATACAATACCGGTTTGAATTGTGTGTATTACAAGAATGAAAATTTATTTAAAGAAATGGTTGACAATTTTGATGTATTCATAACAGTTAGAATTTCCCAAAGTTTTGACAGATAAAAATCCAATTTGGCATTGGGTCATTTAAAAGATTTAATTCATTAAAAAGAAAAAGAAAGTTTAAAAAATGAAATGCCGAAACACCGGCCCCATTGAAGGACTTGCGGTCTTCAATCGACTGGTAGCAGCGCCAATTTGTGGATCGGCCTAGTAAGAACGCCGCTCTTAGTCTTCACCTGCGCTACTCTCACTTTGTTGTCTGCGCCTTGGGTTACCTCCAGAACTCGCCCGGTTAGCCACTGCAGTGGTGGAGTGTTGTCCTCGTGAACGACGACGAGCTTGCCGACGGTGAGGTCTTCTTTTTCTTCGGCCCACTTGGTTTTGATTTGGAGGCTGCGGACGTAATCTTTCCCCCAAGACCGCCAAAACGTCTGCTTGAGTGCGCAGATAAGCCGCCATCTCCTGGAGTACGTTTGCTTGTCCAGATCGTCTTGATGCGATCCTTGCGGCAGCGCAAGAAGGCTCTCTCCTATTAGAAGGTGCGCTGGCGTTAGAGCTTCTCCGTCGTTGGGATCGTTGCTGTGCGGGGCGATGGGCCTGGAGTTCAGAACTGCCTCGATCTCCACCAGAACCGTCTGCAGCTCTTCTGCGGTTAGCAGGACCTTGCCTATGGTCCTGATGAGCAGTCCCTTGGCGGATTTGACCGCCGCTTCCCACAGACCGCCGAAATGTGGAGCTCGTGGTGGAATGAAGGCGAAGGTGATCCCCTTGTTGGCAGCATACGATACGACGTCTTTGGCATTGGTTTGCATTGCCTGTCGAAGCTCCAGTAGCTCTCGACTGGCACCGACAAAATTGGTTGCGTTGTCGCAAAAAATCTTCTCCGGAAGACCTCTCCTGCCGATGAACCTTTGAAGACAGAGAATAAAAGAATTTGACGAGAGATCAGTTACTAATTCAATATGTACAGCTTTTGAGGTGAAACACACAAATATAGCAATATACATTTTTACGGGTGGTCGGCCACGAATCTTCAGCGTTACATTAACTGGGCCGCAAAAGTCTACGCCGCATATCTTGAACGGGCGTAGAGCTCTCACCCTGTCAGCGGGCAAATTCCCCATAATTGGATTCATTAGCCTTGGTTTGTATCGAAAACAGTGTAGGCACTTGCGAACTACCTTCGTACATTCCTCTCTAGCATTTATCAACCATATTTTATCCCGCAAAATAGCTATCAATGCCCTTGCTCCAGCATGACAGTTAGTCAAGTGCAAATGCCTTAAATAAATGGTGACAAAATGCGAGTTTTTGAACATTAAAAGAGGAAATTTCGCATCATAGGCAATTGGTGCGTTTAACAATCGCCCGCCTACCCTAAGTAGTGAAAATGATCGATGTTCGTCCTTGTATTGATGGACAAATGGGTTGAGACGCTGCAAATTTGAAGGCAAGAGTTGTGATTTGCGTAGCCTTTTTAACTCGTCAGCATAATAAATTTTTTGCAAAAATTCAATCAAATGAAGGAATGTCCAGTTCAATTCCTTTACTGTAGGTTGACCTAAAGTGCGGCAGCCGTTTCCGCCAGCGATATCAATAAAGCGAAAAACGTAGGTGAGTACTCGAATCAATCTAGAATATGATGAATAGCTCCCAATCACCTTCAGAATATAGTCATTATATTCCTCTACAGCGAAGAAAACGTTTGTTTTCCGCTTTTCTAGCGATTCTTCCTCAATTGTTAGGGTGAAGTGGTTATTTACGGGCCACGTGTTACTCTCTTGGAGTAGAAAACTAGGTCCATTGAACCAAAACGAATTAATTAATTCGTCAACATTACTGCCTCTGGAAACTATGTCGGCTGGATTGTCCTTAGTTGGAACATGTCGCCATGTAATATGGTCCGATAGTTCCTGAATCTCAGAAACTCGATTTGAAACAAATGTTGCCAGCGTCGATGGATGAGTCCGAATCCAGTGTAATGTAATTTCTGAATCCGTCCAAAAGGTTACGCTTTCGATCTCGAACGAAACCATGGGTTCTACTTTAGACCAAACTTTGGTCAATAAGTGGGCTGCGCATAATTCTAGTCTGGGAAGAGATTTAGTCTTCAGAGGAGCTACCTTAGATTTGGCCGTTAATAAACGACAAGAAGTTTTATTAGAATCTCTACTCCGTATATAAAGGCAACAGCCGTACGCTCGCATTGAGGCGTCAGAGAACCCATGAATTTGACATTTGGTTTTTGAAGTCGTCAAAACGTATCTGGGAATTTCTATAATGTCAATTTTCAACAAATTGGACTTGAAATTCTCCCAAGATGTATCTAAACGCGTGGGGATTGATTCATCCCAATCCAACTTCATAAGCCATAGCTCTTGCAGAAGCACTTTAGCTTTAATGACCAATGGGCACAAAAGTCCGAGCGGATCAAACAATCTTGCCGAAACAGATAATATGTTTCTTTTCGTCGCTCTTAAGTCTTTGAAAGAATCGTCTAAATGATATTTAAATACATCACTCTTCGGACGCCAATAAGTGCCCAAAGTCTTCGTGAGATCCGGATCTATTTGTACTGCTTTTTCTATTGCAGCAGAATCGGACAAGTCATTATGATTCGCAAACCATTTAGTTAAATTGAAACCTGCTGATTGCAAGATTTCTGTGACTTGGGACCTGATTATATTGAGCTCTTCAATAGAATCGGCGCCAGTTAACAAGTCATCAACATAAAAGTCTCTTTTTATTATCTTGGATCCAATAGGTAACGTCTTTTCAAACAACTCGCCCAAGTGTGTAAGACATCGTATAGCCAGAAAAGGAGCCGACGATGTGCCATAAGTTACTGTATTCAGTCTATAAATTTGTATATTTTTGGATTGATCTTCGCGCCACAATATTAATTGAAAGTCTCTATCTGCCTCGTCGATTAAAACTTGACGGTACATTTTTTCAATGTCAGCCGTAATAGCATATTTGTGCATACGAAACCGAATAAGCGTGGAATACAATTCCTCTTGAATCGTAGGGCCAATCATTAATATATCATTCAATGAAATATGCGTAGATGTTTTGCAAGAGGCATCGAAAACTACACGAAGTTTGGTAGAAGTACTTTGCGGTCGCAACACTCACTGGTGTGGAATGAAGTAATGAGGAGTATGGGGGATCTTGTTTTCTGCAATAGACATATGTCCCAAGTTGATGTACTCTTTCATAAAAGAGTTATACATCTCTTTTGTTTGTGGTTCCTTTGATAACCGACGTTCTAAAGACAAAAATCGTCTTCTGGCTGTTTCAAAGGAGAGACCCAGCGTTTTTGGATCAGCTTTAAAAGGTAACGCCATTTTAAATCTGCCGGATGGCAATCGCTGAGCAGATTTCGAAAAAATTTCTTCACACTTCTAGTGTTCTACTGAAAGCTTCTTTGCTTCCCTAGGAATTTCCTCCAATTCCCAAAATCTACGAACTATTAGATCTAGCGATTCGTCGTCACCTTTAATTTGACCTAAATGGCAAGAATTAGAATCAATTTCTCTTGGCTCCTTGTATTTACCAGAAACAACCCAACCCAGTAAAGTTTTCTGAAGTGTTGGAATGTTTGGGTTCTTCTTAATTTGACCAACGCATAACAATTCGAAGAAAATCTCAGCGCCGATCAACATATCAATCTTTTGAGATTTATAAAAATATGGATCAGCTAATTCAATATTTGAAGGCAAGTTCCATCCAGAAGTCGAAATCGTTCGATCAGGTAGATAATTGGAAATCGATCGAAGAATCCAGAATTCTGACGAAAATTCATGGGAATTCGAGCGAGATTTCACATTTGCCTGGACCTTGTATTTGGCGCAAGAATTCGTTCTTCCAATGCCAGTTAAGCTGAGATTCCTTTGCTCTTTTTGTAGTTGTAGTCGCTGCGAAAGCTCCTCAGTTACAAAGTTGATTTGTGAACCGGAGTCCAGTAAAGCTCTCGCTAGGACGTATTGTCCAGAATTATTTCGTATTTTGACCAGAGCTGTGGCCAAAATGACGTTGTCTTTCATAGAAGACGAATGATTGACAGAAGCTCTGGGTGACGTTAAAACCTGATTGGGATCACACCGATTTGAGTTATTCGATGGATTTTCATCTGTACCATAAATGTGCAGTAAAGTATGATGTGAGCGACTACAAACTCGACATTTTGACGATTTGCACTTAGCAACCGTATGTCCCTTTTTTAAGCAATTGATGCAAGCAGGAACACCCTTGACGAAATCAAATCTCTGCTGTACAGGCACAGCAACGAAAGAAGGACAATTTGACAAATAATGCTGTGTCGATTTACAAAACAAGCATTTCGAACTTTGTTGGATATCAGCCTGGCAAGAGCTCTTGAGCCCGAAGCTTCTTCAGCTGAAATATGTTGATATCGTCTATTCAAGGCTGCCTCGCAATCACTCCACAAGGGCAACCTCTGATAATCAAGTTGCTCTTCCCACTTGGATCTAGTGATTGGATCCACTTTTGTCATTACCAAATGTATTATAATGGCATTAGTAATCGCCCTATCATCACCAATTGATGACAGTGAATCATAAATAGCGGACACAGTGTCTATCATGCTCCTCAAAGCGCTTGATGACGCTTTTGAAATTTCTGGCAAGTTGAATAATTGTCGAATATTATCAAAAAATATTAGACAAGGATTGTCATAAACGCGTTTCAAACTTGCCAGCGCTTTGGGGTAGTTCTCGTCAGTGACTTGAAAAGCCTTGACAGTACCCAGAGCCTCGTCAGATAGACAGGAAAGTAAATGATTAAATTTTTCAATATTTGTGAGAGATATATCGTGGTCGACCAGACTCTCAAACAAGCTTATGAAGTTTTTGTAATCGGAGTATTTTCCGCTAAATTTTGGTAATTTCATAAGTGGAAGGCTGCTACGATGGGATAAACCTCCAATAGCCGTATCGTGAGCACTTTGCTTTCTCGGAGTTAAATACCCAAGAAGCAAGCACTTAGTCGACACGCATAAATTTTCGACTTCAGGTCTCTCATCGTTATCTGGATCCAAAATGTCAATTTCTGACTGAAAAGTCATTGCTTGTTCAATATACGAATTTAGGATTTCGAGGCGACATTCCAATTCAATCGCATTGAGAGGAATGGTTTTATCTCGTAATGATTGCCCAATCCTGTCAATACTGTTTAAGATCTTAGTCTTCTGTTGCACTAAAAGTTCCAAGCTATTGGGTTTACCATGTTTTTTACCGCCGAGCATCTTGTTTATTTAATATGTTTAATTAGATTCAAATCAAAGAATATCAATGGAAGGACCTCAAGAAAATGATATAATAGTAGAATTTTCGAGATCTAAAATGAACTTCCAATAAATTCAGATAGTTTACCAAATTGTACCAACGGACGCAATTATTGAAATATATGCAGCAATCAAACGTCCGAGTATGCGAATCTAATATTCTGCAACTATACAATATTGGTATCCGAAATTCGAAAAAATTATTTGCTGGGTTATATATATTAAACCCTATGTAATTTATATGTAGGCAGCACAATTGACCAAATATATTACTCTACAAATAATTATTGACGGGTATATGTCCCTTCGATAGTGATATATTTTCAAAAACAAACCTCAAGATCAATATTATTTTTTCTCATGTAATTACTTTACAATAATTGTCGTAATATTTTCTTAATTAAAAATTCTTATTAGCAACAAATGACTTGCTGTTGCTCAATCCTCAACTTTACGCAATAAAGCATAGATCTGAATAAAATTGGTTGGATTTAATACTAATACTAAGTATTAATGAAAAATAATTAAAATTTTATTTTGTTAAAAAATTATTTTCAATGAACCAAATTTCCGAGAAATTGCTTACTGGGTTGCCTGTTTGTTCTTAGTATGTTACCTTCTCTCCTATTCGCATGTAATTAATTATAATCACGATCAGCTGCGACACCGTGATGCCAAGTTAGAAGTTAATTAATGTAAAAGCCAATCACAATAATTAAGAGCACCAAGGAAGAAAGAGGACCAAGTGATAATTAAACATATATCAATGCGAACAAACAGCAGATAATCAATATAAAGGTATGTAAATTGGTGAGGTTTATTTATTAATTTTTGTAAACAATTTCTTATTTTTAGGGAATCTAATACGATAAAAGCGAAGAGAGCAGCAAGCAGATTTTTCGAGAAAATACGACAAGAGAAAAAGATCGAGGTTTGGGTGAAAATTAATTGAGAATAAAATTGACAAAAAATATTTGTGAATCTTAACAGCAAATAAATTAACACTGCAAAGTCACTATGTATGTGTGTTTCACTACTTAGGCGATAAGAAAATGGATGACAAGAACAAATAATTTTTCGTGTGGAAGAAAACTTTTGCTTTAAATGAAATTTTAGTTGAATTGTTTGTAATAAAAATGAATTGCAAAGTCTCACACTAATTATTTGCTCTCGAATACCTGGGTTAGTTCACGTTCCTTTTTGCACAGAATGCAGTTGCACCGGGGCATCCAGATATAAATCGCTGGCACTCCTGAGGTTGAAGTTTGGTTAATGTTGATGAAGCTCTTGAGGTTAGAGTTTCGTTGTTGGTTTGGTTTATGTAATGATAGACAAACTGCTTGTACCGGGTTGTTTTATTAACGAACGCGCGGTATTGTTTGATATAAAAACAAGTTTTTTATTTTTTTTATTTTTATTTTTTTAATAAATACGGTTTTGGTAAACGTGAATTTTAAGAATTTCTTTTTAAAAACACAGTCCCTGCTCGGGCGCCAAAATGTTTTTCCTTAATAGTTTTTAAGGAGTGTTTGTAATGAAAATATAGGACGTATTTTAGCAAACTTGAAATATAGAAATTATCTCTGCTGAAATTATGGGCACTGTTGGTTTTCTTTAAGTATAAACATTTCTTAAACTTCGCGGGCGAAAAAAATACAATACCGGTTTGAATTGTGTGTATTACAAGAATGAAAATTTATTTAAAAAAATGGTTGACAATTTTGATGTATTCATAACAGTTAGAATTTCCCAAAGTTTTGACAGATAAAAATCCAATTTGGCATTGGGTCATTTAAAAGATTTAATTCATTAAAAAGAAAAAGAAAGTTTAAAAAATGAAATGCCGAAACACTAGTTCTGGCACAATGCATCGCATATGCAGGGGTCATCCCCTGAGTGCTGGTCCAAGAAAAAAAAATAAAAATACGTGCGGTTTTTGGTGTTGTTTCATTGTTGTACTAGTAAGAGTAAATCTGCCTTGCAGAATACCCAAAAGTGACAGTTCAATTTGGCCCGTATCAGATTTTTTTACTGGGAAGTCAAGACGAGTACAAAAGATATAACATTAAAATGTTTTACGTGTGTTAGAAGAAATGGCTATACATATCCATCTTTGAACACACGTTTTACAATTTTAAGCAAACAATGGTGGTTGAAAATAAAACAAAAATTTTCTTTTAGGGAAAAAATTTGAAATAATTCTTACAAATAAGTGTTGTGTTTTTAAAAATATATTAAACTGTTTCTAAACAGTAAACAAAGATTTTAAAAGATCTAAATAGTGGCTGGCGGTCAATGATGTTAAGAAATCAACATAAAAATGTGCCCAGATTTCCAATGAATTGGAATTCACACATAGGTATTACTTTTGTTTTTAATAAAGTTAAATGAAATACCTAAATCAAAGAAAATCGTTGCAATGACCACCACTTACTCAGGTTGGATATATGAAATGTGGCTAACTTGTATAAGTTGCAGGTACAACAAAGGATCTCAATGGTGATTAGAGATAACAAATATGTGAACAAACATATTAATCTTTAGTGGATCCAAAAGGGCGGATAGGCTGCTTAATGAACTTATGGAAAAAAAAATGAATTCCAAATCAGGGGTACAATTTGAGTTAATCTAAATGCAGTTATTGAACTGGAGAACTAAAAGGGCTGAATTTGGAAAAGCAAACGTATAAAAATGTAAGTATTTCACTGCGTTTATTAAAATGTTCATCAAAATTTGTATAACTCCTTCAGAGTCACGGTACCTACAAAGAATTTGCTGATGATAAAGAGTTCTTTGAAGTCATCTTCAGTGATGTGCCAATTGCGATTTCTCAACCGACTTGCTTGAATGGAGAATAGCAAAGTGTTAAAAGGCGTATCAATCGTCCAAGAAAATCTATAGGTGGTAGCTATGATTCAGATGACTTCAATATTTAATTTCATGGTTAATTTGCATAACACTTACTAAGAGTAAATACACAAGTGCTTTGGTTATTGTGTGGTAAAGTACATATAATGTCATAAGTATGCATATGAAGTGAATGTGTAATTCTGAGAAATCATTGGCAAAGCTAAGACAAGTGGTAAAGCAGAAAAGCTATGCCATCTACATTTACAAAGTTTTGAAACAAGTACATCTGGATACTGGCATCTCATCAAAGGTCATGAATAGTTTTATGAATGGTATTTATGAGCGCATTGTTGCCGAAGCATCACGTTTATCTCACTACAAGCGTTTAAAAATTATCAGTCGTGAAATTCAATTTGCTGTCTGCCTTCTGTTGCCTGGTGAATTGGCTAAGCATGCTGTCAGTGAAGATACTAAAGATACCAGTCCCAAGTAAATGCCAATGAATTTTTATTTTAACCCTTCTGTGACATCCTTCCTTACAACCCTTCCACTTACATCCTTGGTACAGCTGTACCAATATATACTTTACGTTGAAGATATGGTCTTTTTCATTGAAAACAAAACTTTTTACATGCTTTGCATCACAAGCCTTTTATTATGATTGATTTTTAATATAAAAGTAAATAATTAAAAGTGCATATTCAAAAAGCACAAAACAAAATTATGAAAACTTAAAGTATAAAAATCTTTAAGTTAAAGCTTTTTCGCATTTTTTGCATATATGTTGATTTGGTGACACCTGCAGCAATCAGAAGTCCAAAGAACGCATAAATTTCATTGACTGTAACGGGCGTCCACGTCCTGGGCTGAGGGAGAGGTTTTATTTCGTTCATGTTTCTAAAAACCTCTTCAGCTTTTCTATTTGTCTCTCTGACAATTATGTCTACCAACTCTTCGGTGATTATCTGTTTGAAGATTTCGATGAGAGAAAAGCTCTCTAGCCTTTTCGATGGGCCGCCCCGTTGACGAACGATGTTATGTAACCGTATTTTTGTTGATGGTGGAGGCTCCTTGCACAATTTTGTCCCATCTTTGGCTGTAAAGAATTCAGCATTATCTTCTTCAAGTTGTATAGTACCAAATTCAAAGTCTTCCTCTTCATCATAATCCACTTCTGCGTTATATACGATACGAGTTTCTGCTTCTTCATCTGAAGCTTCTTCCTCAATGGGGATATAATCAGGATCTTCAACTGAATCTCCCTGAAATGGTTCATCACTGTCATTTGACTCCATGTTTTCCCCATCGTCATGCGCCATATACAAAGCTAGTTTGTCAAACCATTCCTGCTGTTCTTCTTCATTCATTCGTAAAAATTTTCGTGAAGTTATCATATCAACCACTTCTCCAGCTTCGGCTGGCATTTCATTTTGTTGTGAATCCATCCCAAGCCAATAATAAAAGAGCAGGAAAAAAGACACACTAGCACACCAGAAGTAAATTCTTGTTTAACAACAGCTACTTTTGCATACATTTATTTATTGAAAAAAAAGCAATAAGTAAAACTAACGGTTTCTAAAAAATTCAAAAGAAAAAACTGAAAAACAAAAATTTTTCATGCAAATATGTTCATGGTACAATTGTACCAAGGATGGCAATAACGCACAAACATAAATTTGCCGCTCCCCGCCGATGTTTGGGACATATACATACATAATAAAATCAATTGTTTTATTCTCAGATATATAGTTGAGGCATTCCTAAAGGGTTACCTCTGAAGGTTCATTAATAATATCAAAAATTCACATTCAAAATCCGAATTGGTACAGCTGTACCAAGGATGTCACAGAAGGGTTAACAAAAACCCGGAGAGAAAACACAAACAGCCCTTTTCAGGGCTACAAAATTAATTTCAAAAAGAGGTAGCCGATTTTGAGTCTATAAATAATAAAAAATTTTATATTGTGAAATGTTTAATTTCAGGTTGTTTGTATATTGAGCTCTTTTTTAAAATATATTGCAGCCCATAAAAGGGCTTTTTTTAATTTCGATTGTCGAAAAACAGTTTAAATTGAAGCGATAGCAATCGAGTTATACAAATTTTGTAATGCTTTCATGAGTGTAGTATTTTTTTATAGAATATACACAATTGACTCACCTGGTCGGTTCTTTCGAGAATAGGTGTAGCCTCTGTCCTTCCTTGGATCCCTTTACGGAAGATGTTAGAATTATAAGTTTTATAGAAATTAATATGCACAATTTTACTTACATTTTGTTGCTGGTACCACTATTTTGTAACTCATTTTATCGCTCTTCTGTGCTTTTGTTTATATTCGCACTATGTTGGTAATAAGTGGATGAATCTTTAGATGATATTTCATCCATAAATGAACAACTTTGAGCAATAAATTTGGCGCAAAATTAATTATTTTCTAATTTGCGCCAATATTACTGCCGAGAAATTTAATTTTTATGTAAACAAAAGTGACTATGCACACACACCATACGTTCTTTTCTTCTTCGCAATAATCAAAACAAAAATATGTATGCAAATATATATAAACACGCGAATCAGCAATTTTTACATTTTCAGTATTTTACACTGGCAAAAGTTATCATTCTTTAGTGTTTGGCCCACACACATGCTGTTTTCAACGAACACGTGTGAAAACCGAAGGCTAAAATCAAGATACAACAGATTTTTGGCACGTTCCAAAAGAACGTCGGTTTTTGCCCACATACTAGCAGTTTTAACCGTACAGTTTGAACTGTACGGTTAAAACTGTGCAAAAAGAACGATATCTGTGGGGCCCTTTAGTAGACATCGACTTTTCTTCAGTAGATTAAGGAATCTGTTGTGTGTTGAAGCATCAGCATTTCTGCATTCAGTGGGAATTTCATTATTTATTAAAATACAACAAGCAGAAGCGGCGGCGGCATCAGCAATTTCTTTGTTTTTTTTTTCTTTGAAATATCGGCATACGGCTGCTAAATTGTGTTTTTTGCTTGCATCCAAGGAATTATTGTTATATCCCAAATTTAGAATGTTAGCTTTAAGAACTCTTGTTGCCTGTGCAAGTGGTAGCCCTACAAGAAATGAATGACTGAAACTAATACACAAAACATTTTCACTAACACACTTGAACATGCGACTGACATTTGTGGAATTTTTGACGATACTTTTTGATTTTAATTTGTTTTCATTTCATATTTTCTTATAGAAAAGAAATAAAACATATAAATAATTATATGAGATCAAGAAAGAAATCCTGAACCTTTAGTGAAGTAAGACATGTAAGTATATTATATAATGTACATACAACAATTGCAATAATAAATTATTTTTACAGCCATTACTGATTTCCAAAATGTTTCCGGGAGAGTGGAGTCTCAGTGAAGATCTCACCATCCAGGTAAACAAAGGACAGTCCAAGATGCTCATCAAAAACTCAAAAAATTAAGGTGAAGTTAAATAATATCATTGCAGGTAAAACTTGTTGGATTAATTAATGGTATTTGTTTTTTGTTAATTTTAGCCATTTTCATTCCTTTGCAGCACGACATTGTACGGCCACAGACATAAAGTACGGGTACAAGAACTAGATTTTAAGTGTAATATATTAGTTTGTAAGATACTATTTATTTGCTTTATAATTATTTATATATAAAATTCTTAATATAATTTGATAAATTGTTTTTTTTTTTTTATTTTCAATGAGGAATATAAACAAAACATAATAGAGTTGTCAGGTTTGAGTAGTCATTTGATTCTTCAGTACTGAGCAATCAACTGATGAGACATATGTGTATACAAAAAAGCACTAGAGTGAGCAGGTGAGCAATATTTTCTAATGGTGGCAGAATTAATAAGTACGACAGAGATGCAAGCTCACATGTATACATTTGTATACATCAGTTTTTTCATATTGCCCTTAAGAAAATGATAGCAAGTTTTGTATAGGCAATGAGGTATTAAGCCCTCAGCACTATCAAACAAATGACTAGTCAAATGTTCGGTAGTGCTCTTGTAGGGAATCGTCATCGGTAAGCCATCATGAAATAAAAACAGGCGCTACCATATATTATTCGGCTATGATGCCAGGCATGTATAAAGAATAGATGGAATGTAACAGCACTTCTCACCATATATTGCAATATATTACCTTTTTTCTAGTTTTTGTGTAATAAGAAATATTTTGGTATTCGTAAACTTTTCAAATCTTGTTGCACCCACAAATCGTACCGCAAACAAATATATGATAAGTATCGCAATCGACGCGCATTTTTATAAGCTTTCATTCGCAGGTAGCGGCGTTAGGCGCAAATTTGTACTTTTTAAGTTACAAGCAAATAGTTAAAACAACCCCCATATATACATGCTCTCATAAACGCACGTGCTTTTGTGTCCTCGAAATTGTAAACAAAACAAAATATCTAGTTAAAATCAGCTGTTAACCTATTTTCATAACATACATAAAAATATCTTGTTTTCTTTAAATTCAAATCTTGTTTTCTTTACAGCGATTTCTTCGCCTGCGTGTTCTTTTGAAGGGCTATTAGACACGCATACTTGTCTGCAGACATGTGTGATGGCATACGTCGTGTTTTGCTATTACACTATCGAACACTGACGGCATACTTACTTAAGTACAAAGAAATTTTTGAAGCGAAAACATGGCAATGAATCGGAAAGTTTAACGGCTATGGTTATCAATGAAATACTATTACAATATATTTGTATTACTTTTTCTTTTAATATATTGTATCCCATAATTTTTAATTGCTTATTGTGTTATAATATGATTTTATTTGCCACAATTACGGCAGACTTTTATATTGTTTAATGGATTTTGTTTTTACAACTTTCCGATTAGCACACACCAGCGTCAACAAGCGAACTGAATTTTTATATGAAGTATGACAGACACGCTATTAGACGAGTATGTTGGTATGCGACAGACATCAGAAAATCAAAAATTTTTGAAAACCAACAAACATGCTATTAGACAGTGAGATTTGGTGTGCTAGCACACATGTCTGCAGACAAGTATGCGTGTCTAATAGCCCTTTTAGAGTAGCTGACTCTTAAGCTGGAGGTACATAACACGCTTTTCACGCGTCGCGCGTTCTATGCGTTTCATACTTCAGACGCGTTTTTCAAGTCAAGTTACATGCAAAGCTTTTTATGCGTCAATGTTTATGTTTTGATCAGCTGTAGTGTAATATTCACAAAAGTTCTTTTTGCTAAAATGTTAAGTAATATTGAAAATTTTAAAGAATTTGTGGAATTAGTTGAATTTGTAAATATAATATATTGTGCAAAAAGAGCATTCGCAAAGCTTAAAAATAAACGGAGAAGTTATTGGGTGCGTCCCTTGTTTTTGGAACGGGACCTGAGTGGTTTTTTTGCGGCAACTTTCGAAAAATTAAAGAGAGATCATGAGCAGTTTCATATAGCAACGAGAATGTCTCCAGACATCTTCGACTACTTATTAGCCGTTGTAAAAGAAAACCTTGAGAAGAACTCAGCGAGAGCTATTTCACCAGATTGCCGGCTCTTCTTGACTTTGATGTAAATATAAAACTGTGTTCGGACAATAATGAATAAAGTCATAACTTTCTTCCAACAGCTATTTAGCGCACGGTACAAGTAGACAATACCTCTCACTAACTTTTAAAATGTCGGTGTCAGTGGTAAGACGGATCGTTTTGGAGACATGCGATGTTATATGGACACAGTTGAGTGGAATTTACTTGTCGTTTCCAAACACCTATGAATGGGAACGAATAGCAGAAGATTTCAAAAATATGTGGAATTTGCCGAATTGTGTCGGAGCCATCGACGGAAAGCACATCGCCATTACCTGTCCACCTCATTCGGGCTCAAACTTCTATAATTATAAAGGTTAGTTTTAAGAAATATGATACCTGTTAATTTTTAGCTATGAATATTATCATTTTAGGAACATATAGTATTGTACTGCTGGGCGTGTGTGACGCAAATTATACGTTTACTGCGGTCGATATAGGAGCTTATGGTTCGCAAAGCGATGGTGGTGTACTGAGCCATTCACAATTTGGAAGACTCTTACAATCAAAACACCTTAATTTTCCACCGGACACTACATTGCCGAATAGCGACGTAAAGTTTCCGTATTATTTAGTTGGTGATGCTGCTTTTCCTCTTAAGCCATACATTATGAGGCCATACCCTGGACTTTTATTAAGTGAAGAGAAGGAAAACTTTAATAAGAGATTATCCAGAGCACGCAGAACCATAGAGAATGCTTTCGGTATTCTGACAGCACGATGGAGAATTCTGCGTGGAACTCTAAACATGACACCTTCCGCAGCTGAAAAAGTTGTTTGTGCATCAGTTCTTCTTCACAACTACTTAAAAATGCACGATGGAACTTATTGCCCACCAGAATTTGTAGACCGAGAGGTAAACGGCATTGTTACAGAAGGATTGTGGAGGCAAGAAACACAACCATTGTCAAAAGGTCCTAAATTTTCCTCCAACAACGCCTCCAAGGATGCATTTAAACAAAGGGACGTTTTACGTGATTACCTTTCCATAAATAAAATATAACACACATAATTTATAGTATTTGAAATACAGGCATATAGACATACTTGACCACATAACTAACAAAAAGCACTAATTTGTTTTAATATTTTATATTAAATTCAGTCTTTTTATTTATTAAAATATGTACATATATAGTTTTCAAAAAAATAAAATATGTACATTAAAACTTAAATTTTCCTTATTAATAAAATTAAAAACAAAAAATTCGCAACAAAAAAGTACTATACATAAAAAAAATAACTTAAGATTTTTTTGATTTTGAAAAAATTAAATATGTACATTAAAACTTAAATTTTCCTTATTAATAAAATTAAAAACAAAAAATTCACAACAAAAAAGTACTATGTACATACAAAAAAAAACTGAAGATTTTTTTGATTTTGAAAAAATAAAATATGTACATTAAAACTTAAATTTTCCTTATTAATAAAATTAAAAACAAAAAATTCACAACAAAAAAGTACTATGTACATACAAAAAAAAAACTTAAGATTTTTTTGATTTGTCTACTTCATCACGCAAGTAGTTAAGAATATACATTTTGGCATTCATTACAGAATCACTTGGTAAATCATTCAATAATTCCCGCACCATACCAAAAAATGCATCATGTGCATCTTTTGCAGGTGTTGAAGATCCAAATCGCGATTCTGCAATTTTTGCCATATTTTTTAAAAAACCTTTGAAAGATTCACTATCTTCATCTTGCCTAGCTTTCTTTCGGGTACTACCTCGAACTTCTGCCGGAAAGACGCTGGAGTCGCTATTTGAAGAAGGTGTGCTAGTGGATGGTAAGTCTTCACAGTACTCCACCGCAAACGACTGTGTCTGTATATAAACATATTTAAAGTTAGTAAGTAAATAAATTATTACTTATATTGTTAACTAAAATGCCAAATAACTTTACTTTCCAGAAGAACAAAAACTAAATTGTTATATTGCATTTTGTCGATATGTATTTTAATACTTACATCATCCAGACTTTCAAAATCTTCGTACTGCTCATCCACGAAGATCATATCGTTGTCATCCGAATTCGATGATAAACTTGTAACCGTCCTGCAACATATTAGTAACTACATAAATTATACTTAATAATTTTATGTATGTAATCTCACCTTCGTGGTTTTATATGCTCAGCCAGAAAGCTCATTTGATCTGAGTATTTCCAATGAACATCTATTTCTGCTGCACTACCAGAAGCACGACGGCCGTCTGCAACTGCCTTTACGTATTTATCACGCAGTGACTTCCAACGGGATTGACATAAATTTTCTATAAGAATAAGCAATAGATGATACATAAACAGATTGGCCACAAAAATTTCATTACATGTGTACATACCAGGTACATTTATTTGTTTGCTTATAGCATTCCAAGCAGCTGCACGTTTCAATTTATTTCTATACAATACCAATTTTTTGTTGTATAGAAATTCGTAATTTTTGACTGCATTAATTAATTTCTCATCCATTGCACTATTATTATCTGTGTTTAACCTACCTTGTTTAATATATTGCAAAATTAATAAACATAACAGAGATGGTACTTATTACGTAAAATAAATCGATAAATTATATGAATATTTGTTTCAAGAAACAGTTGTGATAAAATAACTATTTTAATGCATTTCACTCTTGAAAATATTAGTAATCTTTATTGCGACAGTGTTTTCTTATTAAAAACGTTTTATTATAATAAAAATTAAAATATTATAATCCACGACAGAAACATATTAATCGATAACATTGAAAATGTAATATAATTTGTCATCCCTGGCTATCAAAAACAGCTGACATTTTTTTCAAGACGCTTCCGGCGCGTACAAAAGTAGAAAGTAGATCTACTTTAAGCGTCAAGCGTTCTACGCGTTTTGCCATGTAACTTGTTACATACAATTACACTAGTTCTACTTTTTTGACAGCCGCTTATAACGCGTAGACGCGTGAAACGCGTGTTATGTACCTCCAGCTTTAGGCGCCGCCGGAGATTTGTTTCTAAGCCGCCGCCGGCGACGACATTTTAATCGACTTGTTTTTCTGGACATGATGTGCCACATACTAAGAATAACTAGTTTATGATTTTAAGTATATAAATGGTAAAATGCGTTATAGTTCAGAATACACTGTGATTTTTGTAGTGTTATGTGTTGGTGTTGGGATTCGTGGCATTGTTTCTTTAAGCGCATATTCAGGAGCTTCAACGCCACCTCTATATGGCGATTACGAGGCTCAGAGGCATTGGCAAGAAATTACCTATAATCTCCCAATGGGACAGTGGTATTTGAATACATCCGAAAACCATTTGCTGTATTGGGGTATTGATTATCCTCCTTTGACTACATATCATAGTTTCGTTCTTGGCATGATTGCAAACCGCATAAATTCAAGTTATGTTACACTATTTTACTCCCGTGGTTTTGAATCTGTTGATCACAAAAGTTTTATGCGTTTCACTGTGTTGGCAGCAGACTTTTTTGTATATATTCCATCTTGTGCATTTGTAATGTTTTCCTTGGGCTCCAAATACGTGTTACCCTCTCTAGTGCTATTGGTACTTTATCCATGCCAAATATTAGTAGACAATGGACACTTTCAATACAACAACATATCCCTGGGGTTATATCTTATGTCAATAGGATGCATTTTGAGAAACCGCTACAACTTTGCCTGCTTTGCATTTTCTTTGGCGATAAACTATAAGCAGATGGAACTATATCATGCTGTTCCTATTTTTGTTTATCTCTTCAGGGCTTCATTTGCCACAAAACCGTAAGTAAAAAGATTGGTATAAGAACTTTGTTAATTGTTTCTTTCAAGAACCTGCTAAGGGCGCCCATCCAAGGAGATGCTCACATACATATATATGTTCTTACATAATATTAATGTGTGGATATTCGTTTTTGAGTTGCCCAATATTCGTATTCATTTTCGCCATTTTTGCGAATATGTTCTAAACAAAAAATAAATGCGTAGTATAAAAGAATTCTAAATAATATTAAATTTTTTTTTTTTTAAATTACTTTATTTACAAGTCTTAGGAACTAATAAGGTACACGTATGATAATTAACTTAAAAGTACTACAACATTTAAAGCTAGTAATTGAATATGTTAAACTATTGAAAATACTGACTTGAGGAAAATTAGTTAAGAAAAAACCTCATAAGGGCCTTTGAAAAATGTATAATGAAATTTGTAGTTATAACGCAACCTCTAATAGGAATCTTTCTAGTGAAAGAATCTTAGTGGTTGGTTGGTAAATTTCTTATTATTTCGGAATTAGACTCTCTGCATTTTTTATTAAATGACAGCGTCAGATCGTTAACACGCGCGAGTCTCATTTTGGAATTAGATCTAGTGTGGAGCAAGACGGTTGGGAATCTTGGGGGAAGATTGTGTATTATTTTCAAGTTTTTGTTTTGTATAATTTGAAGCTTTTTCATATGGGTTCTAGCCGTTTTCTGGACCCAGACCGGGCAACCATAGGTGAGAATCGGACGAATACACATGTTATACAATAATAATTTGTTTTTTAAATTAAGTTTAGATCTTCTACTAAGTATGGGGAACAGAGCACGACCACATTTTATGGCTTTATCGCATACGTAGTTGACATGACTTTTGAACAGTAATTTTTTATCTAATACTAAGCCGAGATATTTGATGTCATCTCTGATAATAATATTAAATTAGAATTAAGATTTATAGGCTAATTGTTCGAAATTTTTTTTGTTTTAATTTCAGAAAGACATGATAAATATTCCAAGGCACAAAGGAAAGCCAACATCAGTTTTTAGTTATTCAACTTACACAGCATAGCAGAACAGCTGTTTTCGAAAGCCGCAACGCTTTCATCATCAGTGCTCATGTGTATTGTGTTTGTCATCAATTATTAGGTGGCTTAGTTGAATATGATAACAGTTGCTCTGCTGTGTAAGTTGAAAAACTAAAAACTGATGTTGACTTTCCTTTGTTCCATGGAATGTTTATCATATTTTTCTGAATTAAAAACAAAAAAAAAATTCGAACAATTAACCTATAAATCTTAATTCAATTTAATATAGCAATATGAATGTTCGTTAAAATACTTACTATATCCATACATACAAATTTAAGGTGTGGCTTCAGCTAACAATAAAATAAATAACGTTTGCATGTACTTAAGTATACATAACAAAATTCAAACCAAAGAAGTTTGGCTTAGGTATGGTGTAACAAAAAATTCAGAAAAATGGGACATGAAGAAAATAATCACAGGTGCATGCTTTGGGCTTGATTAACATGTGGTATCAACAAGACGGTGCCACATCGCATACAGCCAGGATTACAATCAAATTACTGCGAGACCTCTTTCCACAACATGTTATTTCAAGGTCGCCTGATTTGACTGCTCCGGACTTCTTTTTGTGGAGATATCTGAAAAGCAGATGTGAGGCTAACAGAGGCGGACATTTATTTGATATTGTATTCCATACATAATTGCCGACAATAAATAAAACATGTATCAATATAAGATCTCTTCTCTTTCGTTTAATCAAAAAATATACACAAACAAAGCAGTGTACCTTTCCAACGGGCACCCTGATGATAGATTTTGAAAAGTTTATAAAAGATCTTATGTGATTTTAAATTATTATGAATTTCTTTTTCTGATCCGCTCTAATCTAAAAGTGTTTACACCACTTCTTATAATCCTATGCGGTCCTTTATATGGAGATTGGGCTTTTAACCATATTTAATCATAAGTCTCGCATGTTTAAATTAAACTTATATTGATGTCTATTATCTAAAACACCTCGTCTTTTAATTAATTCTTTTGCTCTACCTAAAGCATATCGTAAGTTGTAAAATGTTTGTTTACTTTCATTATCTTCAGTGTGCAAACATGATAATTTCCCACTGTCTGTATCTAGATATATGTGGTGCCCTATGATAGGCGAAAGTAAAGTATAGAATCTACTTGTCTCATTCATAATCGGTTGCTGTTGTTAAGAAAATCTGATTACCTAGTGCTTCGTGAGGATAAGGTGATTCCAAAATTTGAGAGTACGAAGAAATTATTTGAAACTGCTTTCAAAAATAATTAAAAGTAAATGAATTCTTCCATCCAAAATTTTCAAGTTAATATAGTACTGTTATATACAAGGGCGGATGCAGCCTTCAGCTCAGGAGGGGGTCATGTAGTTGAAATTCAGTCGATACACACAGAAAAAAAGGAATGTTAAACTAGCATCACAAAATGTTAATATAAAATCGTGGTAAAATTTTACAAACGTGATAGCTAATGTGAAATTATCATTAATACGAATAGATTTTAAAGGTTATAGTGTTAATATTACATTAAAACACATTACAGTGCTATCCCGATAATCCGGACACGCGATTTTACGGACACATATATATAATCCGGACACTGCTACAAACCGGACACTGCTACAAACCGGACAGTACCACTTTTTTTACTCTATAATACGGACAGTAATTTTTATTTTTTTGTTTCATTCATGTGATACTCTTTGTATAATAACGGAACTTTTTACTGTAGTATTCGTCTACGCGTGGAATTTTGCAATTTTGCTTTATTTAGTTGAGTGTTTTTGTTGACATACATAGGTTCGCAAAACTTATTAAAGTTAAAACTATACATATTTTTAAAATTATTTTCATATAACTGGACATTGTAAAACAATCACCCCTATTGTGTTTGGCGTTTAAACCATGAAAATTCGACAAATTGTAATAGTTTAAAGACAAAAAGATAAATTTTCTTTAATCTATTGCAAAAAAATCAGTAAGATGTGTTGCAGACAAATTTGGCGAAAAAAATCTACAGTATTCGATATTAAAAAAATAGTGCTGCTTTAAGAGAATTTATGTCTAACATATACAATATGAATTTTCGTTTCATATACTACCTATAAATGTAGCATTTATTGAACTATGTATATTATCTTTTTTTTTTTAAAAACTTGATAAATAAATATAAAATTGATTTAGTTTTTATTCTTTGCATTACGTATGTATGCAGGTAAAAAAATTAACATCTGTAATCCGGACACTCCAGTAACATAGAATTATTCATTTTGTTGTTGAAAATGTTCACGAATTCCTCGAAAATGTCTAGCAACTTGCATTGACAATATAATAGAAAAATACTATAAAGTTCGTAAGAGCCAAAAGAACAAATACATTTTTCCATTTAATTTTTTAACGGACAAAACATGCACAATAAATTTGTTTTTGTTTATTTTTTCACTAAAGCGAAGAAATTTTCATACAAAACGTGGTTGTCGGCTATCTTTTGGTTTCCAGTAATATAATATTTTCAATAAAGCGATGTTTTGCCAAAACGAAGTGAATAAGACTAGCTGCGTTTAAAATCAGTGCCGGAACTTGTATCGCTTTCAGTAATCCGATATTTTTCCGTAAGGCGTGTTGCGCTAAAGCGGATTCGACTGTATTTTAAAATATAAATGATCCGCACAATAAACATGTACATAAATGATTTTTTTTATGTTTCTAATAGAACGATACAAAGTAGTGATGAACGCTTCATACAAGTATGTGTGAGACGACTCGAGATCGAACATCTTTTACTGACATCATACATGAAAGTTTTTATTCTCTTTTGACAACGCAGCAAAAGTGATTGTTGAATGATAACAGTATCATATCGGCGAACGCATCGTTTGCCTAATTGTCCGTCCGGTAACATCGGGTTTCCCAAGCCCCCAGAAGAGCTAGAGACTTCGTTCTTGCACCGTTGGATTGGAAATGAACTTAAATAGAGTGTTAATGAAATTCAGAAGTTCGTTCCCAGAGCTAGGAATCTTACACCTATTTCTCGACGTAAAACTTATACCAAAAACAAACCTATTTCGTGCTTTGGAAAGCCTCAATGGTCTATTAAAAACGAAAAAAATAAAATTTTTTTCCAGGGATGGGAAATTAAAAATTTTTTTTTGGCCCATTCCGTATTTTGTAGTACATATTGGTAAACATTTTTAGTTTTTCTTTAACAAACCCTCTTTATACGTCATGAAGATTTGCATTGGTCAAAAAATTTTTGTTTAAATTAGAATTTCGTTTCCAGGTGTTTAAATACGAAGTCATTAAAACCGGGTTCTACTGTGCCTCAAGTTTAATAAGGTTTATTTCATCCTTGTTGGAAGCCTTTGTGTTTTCAACAAGTGAACCGGTAACCGTATTTAAGTGTTGTTGGACCATTTCGGCAAATTATAATACACATTTTTTCACTTACTTACTGGATACCAAATCTTACACTTCGTGTACTTGTTCGATATAAATTTTTTATAACCTTTACAAGGTAATTATATTTCGATTTATAAATAAAGTGGGAGAATTATTATCTCCATATCTGAATTTTGAATCCTTGTGTTTTATTTTTCTTTTATGAAATTAAAAGGTTCCTTACGAACCGGATTTTATACAAGAATTCAAGAATTCATCGCAAATACCTATACCCTTCACAAGAAATCGTTTTGAAATTTAATTTGATAATCGAAAACAAGGGAAACAGGTTAGTAAATTGTGAGTAAAAGGAGGTTGAATTTTTAGTGCAAAAAATAATATACGGCCATACATACATACTTATACACGAAAAACATTAATTCTATGTGTATACATATGTATGTTACAACAGCTTGGTTAAGTTAAGACAAAATAAAACAGATCCGGTGATAATTGTGAATAGCGAATTTACAATTTACATACCCTTTTTATTACTTTAATGTGCATTGTGCAACAAAAGAGTAGTATACTAAAATTGTCAAGAGTAAGTTTGTTTACGCGGACGGACAACTAGCAGAATTTAAATAAAATTAACTAAGCATTCATAATATAAAGGATTTGATTTAAATATGTGTACGTCGGATAGAAATTAAAAGCAAATGTATGTATGTATATATGTATATGTATTGATTTACTTGAATACAGTGCGGGACAAAAATAGTTGGGTTTAAAATAACATTTCGAATAACTTAAACGGGAAATATATACTGAGAAAAGAACGGTTAGCAAGGTAGACACAACTACAACAGTGGCGACGAGGATTTATGGTTTTTTTTCGTGCAATAATTGATGAGTTGCTAAGCTAGTTTTTTTTTCGGGCAAAATAAAAATGGCTACGTTGGAAGCGGTCGTCTCACGAATTTTGACGCAACAAACAGAAACGGCCAAACGCCAACAAGATTTGCTGGAACAAATGGTAAATTTGTTAAAAGCTCCTAGCGGGGTAGCGGCACCACAGCCTACAACACAATCAGGGTACGAACATTTGATGGATTTATTATCAAAAAGCATCGGAGAGTTTCGATACGATCCAGAGTCGGACGGATATTGGTTCAACAGGTATGAAGCGCTATTCGTGGAAGACGCGAAGGCTTTGGATGATGCATCCAAGGTGCGGCTGATTCTTCGTAAAATAAGCCAAAATGTATTCGACAAATATTCGAATTTTTTATTACCACGGAAGCCGCAAGAGCTGAATTTTGAAGAGACCTTGAAACAACTAAAAGGGTTATTTGATTGCAAAGAATCTTCGTTTAGCATTCGCTATAATTGTTTAAGGTTGCACAAAGACGACAATGAAGACATCGTTATGTACGCCGGCAGAGTGAACAAGCAGTGTGAACGTTTTCAATACGCACAGATGACAACAGAACAGTTAAAGTGCCTTATTTTCGTTATTAGCCTGCAATCTCATGCATATACAGAGGTGCGCAGTAAGCTAATTGCAATGTTGGAAAGTACTTCAGATATAACGCTGGAGAAGCTGACAACAGAAATACAACGTATGACGATACTCAGAAACGACACCAACCTAGTGGAGACACAAACACCGCAGGTAAGAGTTTTGAAGTACAAGAACAATAAAATACGACATCGCGTGAATATGGAGAAGGTAAAATTCGTCACGAACAAATCGGAAGTTGATGGCCAAGGCGTCCATGTTGGCAGTGCGGGGCTATGCATTTTGTTAGCGAGTGCGAGTACACTGGTCATAAGTGCAAGTCTTGCGGTGGAACTGGTCATAAAGAGGGTTATTGGGGATGTTTTAAGAACCAGCCTACACAAAAGCAAAACCACAAACAACAACATCAGCATCGTAACAAAATGTACAAACACAACGATCGCGCCAACATCAAAAATAATAGCGAACGCCGTACAAACGCAGCGGCGCCGAAGTTCCAGAAAAATATCAAAACAGTACAAAGTCACGTAGCTCGCAGGAAATTTATTTCGCTTTTCATACACAAACATCCGGTAGAACTACAATTGGATACGGCAGCTGATGTCAGCATAATATCAAAATCAAATTGGATTAAAATCGGGAAACCAAAACTGCAGAGCTGTATGCACAAAATATCAGATGCCTCTAAAAACAAAATACCTATCATGGGCGAATTTAATTTTACACTGCGACACAACAATACCGGATATACAGCAAAAATTTGTGTTACAGAGTTAGAAAGTTTAAACATATTCGGCACAGACCTGGTAGAGAAATTCGATTATTGGGAATGCAGCTTAGACAATATTTGCAAACGAGTTTCAGCGGTTGTTAATAGTAATACACTGTTAAGTGAAATTCGGGAAAATTTTCCGGCGGTGATTCGGGCCAACACGAGCCATTGCAACAAGTTTAAGGTTACATTGTATACAAAACCAAACAGTACGCCAGTTTTTAAAGCAAAGAAGCCGGTACCATATGCTACATTACTATTAGTGGAAGCCGAATTAAACAGACTAGAAGCCGAAGGGATTATAACACAAGTCACACATTCCGAGTGGGCGGCCCCAATAGTCGTTGTACGTAAAGCAAACAACAGCATACGCATCTGTGGAGACTACTCAACTGGGTTGAATAAGTGCATGGAACCGAATGTATATCCAATACCACACGCAGACGAAATATATGCCAAAATGGCAAATTGCAACTTTTGCAGTGGATGAAAAATCAAAAACATTGTTAACCATAACAACGCACAAAGGGCTGTATTCGGTTAATCGGTTGCCACCAAGAGTAACATCCGCACCTGGTGCATTCCAAAAAGCTATGGACACCATAATAGTGGGACTCAACGGGGTTGTAGGTTATTTAGATGATGTCATCGCGGCAACACCAACGCTGGAAGAAAATTTTGTAAAAGTCAGATAGGTTATCAAGCATTTCCATGATCACGGTCTGACAATAAATTGGGAAAAATGCGACGTATTTAAAAATTCAATTAACTACCTGGGCCACGTAATTGAATCAAGCGGTATTCGTCCAGATCCTAGAAAAATAGAAGCCGTCTCAAACATGCCACATCCAGAGAAAATTTCGCAACTTCGTTCCTTCTTAGGTGCCATAAATTACTACGGTAAATTCATCACACGAATGCGTGACCTAAGACATCCTCTCGACAACTTATTGAAAGCCGAATCAAGTTGGAACTGGGATACGAAGTGCGAGTCATCTTTTCAAAAGTTTAAGAAAATACGACAATCAGACTTGCTCTTAACGCACTACAACAGCAAGTTAGGTTAGGTTGAAAAAGAGGGGCATAAGCATCCCAATCCGTCCTGGATTACACTTAGGCCTCATAGGCCTGTTGTGCGCTCTATAATAAGGAGTTCCCATTCCACTGTAGGGAGCCTCCACCGATACCATGGAAACCTCTGAGTTTGATTACGTCAAGAACCTAGTTTCTACAATGTACTTCCTTAAGTCTTTCCAATTAGAGCCCCTAAGGAATTCCATCCCCTGTATAATCTCCTGATTAAATGTTTGTCTCCTAATTTGACTAAAAGCTGGACAGTTGCACAAGTAGTGCTCCAGTGTCTCGTCCTCTTCCTGGCAGGCCCTGCATGTTATATCTCCAACGATACCCATTCGTGCCAGGTGAGTCCTTAACTCTGTATGTCCTGTTATTAAATAAACCAACCTCCGTAGTGTTGGCCTACTCAATGTTAGGACCTCCTTTGTCCTACTACCATCTGGGTCCCCCCATAGAATTCTAGTCATCCTACCTATGGTAGAGTGCTGCCAATCTCTTGTACGCAATTCTATAGCCCATCGCTTTAGTTCGTTCTTAAAAACCTGAAATGGCTTCGGACTATCTAGTGTGATGTTTGCCATTAATGCTCCCATCTTTGCTAGCCGATCTGCCTCAACATTTCCAGGTATCCCCTGATGTCCTGGAATCCATATCTCTATGCCCCCACATTGCGTGTATGAGTTAATCTCATCCTTGCACTGTAGTACACACCGAGATTGAACCACATGATTCCTTAGGGCCTCGATGGCCTTCCTACTATCCGTGAAAATACGAATCGGTAGTCAACAGCAAGTTACCAATAATTGTAGCGGCTGACGCATCTATGGTCGGGCTGGGTGCTCAAATTTTACACGACATGCCTGATGGGACCAGAAAGCCAATTTATCACGTGTCACGGGCACTAACACCATCGGAGCAGAAATACAGTCAGATAGAGAAAGAAGCGCTAGCATTAGTGTACTCATGCACGAAATTCCATCGCATGATTTATAGCAGGAATTTTACGTTACTGACAGACCACAAACCATTGGTCAAAATTTTCGGATCGCAAAAAGGTATCGCCACTCATACGGTGGAGTCTTATTTTAATGGCTTATAATTTTCAAATTCAGTATGTGAACACTAATGACTTCGGAAATGTAGATATTCTTTCACGTCTCATAGCAAAACAACCACACACCGACGACTTCGTAGTAGCTGCGATACAGAGTGAAGACGATTTAAATTTCATTCTCGAAGACGGTCTCAAAAATCTACCGGTGACACAAAATATGGTACGTGTAGCAACCGCAAAGGACACAGAGTTAAAGGAACTTGCGAAGTTTATTTCGGATGGGTGGCCTACGGAATCGGAAATTCCTTGTTTTGGTAAGCCGTATTACAATAGAAGAGATTCCTTAAGCATAGTAAACAGCTGTATCATGGTCGGAGAGTGGATAGTTATTCCAAAAGTTTTCAGACGTAGAGTGCTACAACAATTACACTAGGGACATCAAGGTATTGAACGTATGAAAAGTCTAGCAAGATCATATGTTTATTGGACAAATATAGATGCCGAAATATCACTATTCGAAAAACATTGTCAAAATTGCGTTTTAGTAGCACCGTCGCCTACTAAATCGGTACTGAGCTCATGGCCCATGCCAGCAGCAGTTTTGGACAGAGTACATATCGATATAGCAGGTCCCCTGAGAGGTAAATACTATTTAGTGATAGTTGACGCATACTCGAAGTGGCCTGAAGTAATGCAAGTCACACCAATTTCATCAAACGAAATCACTAAATGTATGCACGAATTTATTGCTCGATATGGTCAACCAAAACTAATAGTCTCGGACAACGAGACCACCAGTTCCAGGTTTCAAAATTTCTGTGAGGGGAGAGGAATAGAACATATCAGAACTCCATCTTATCACCCACAGTCTAATGGCCAGGCGGAGAGTTTCGTTGAGACAATAAAAAAGGCTCTAGAGAAATCATATTCGGATGAAAACCAAGATGATAAAGAAAATTTATTAAATTTCTTATTGCAATATAGAGCAACGCCAAACCCAAGTGCTCCAGAAAGTAACTCGCCTTCCGAGTTGTTTATTGGAAGACGCATCCGAACGACATTAGATTTATTAAGAGCTAATACAACCACAAGCGGTAAACGCAATTCCAGTATGAAAGAATACTACAATAAAAAACATGGAGCTAAAGTGCGTATTTTCGAAGCCGGAGACCAAATATACGCAAAAAGTTATGCTAAAAATAAGATGTCTTGGGTGCCAGGAGAATTGATAGAGCGAGTCGACGCAGTAGTGTACAACGTGCTGATATCGACAGGCCATCGTAGCACACTCATACGGTGTCATGTGAACAAGCTCCGACAGCGTTATATAGACGATCAACCCAAACAGATTGCGTATTTCGATTGTGACGACAACTTCCCGTTCCCAAAGGAAGCCAGGGAGTCACAAGATTCATCACCACTGAATCCCACTGAATCGTAACGTGCAGAGGCGGAGCAGCCTATGGAAGCAGAAGGTCAACAGCCTAGAAGGTCAACCAGGCGACGTCAAGCTCCACGCAGATACTCACCTTCCTAAAGGGGGGATGTTGGCAAGACCGAAAAAGACATCAAGTCCGGCAACATTATCTACGTATGTTTTGACACATTATGTTTCTTATGAGTAAAATGAGATATTCTTAGGTCACTTGTCGACTAGCTCTTGTACTTATTAGATCGTATATTGAATTCTTAATTGTTAAATAAACGTTGTTACTCTTTTTGTATATAACTTAAACGGGAATTATTTACTGGGAAAAGAACGGTTAGCCAGGTAGACACAACTACAACAAATACAGATTCAGTCTATTCCATCATCATAGTACACATTTTAATTTGAAAATTATTTCACAATGAAGCATTTTGAGAATTTCGTACGGGCTTCAGATGCCATTTTCAAATTTGAAGCGAGTTTTGGAAAAATTCGTGACGAAGATCATCACTTATATACATTGGATATAATGAGTGATGAATTGAAATCATTGTGGGATAAAGTAAAGATTACTTATGAGGATGAGAATAGATTAGAAGTGTTGGAGGGGAAATATGAAAACACTAAACGCATATGCTAGGTGCATGAAGGATATACGTGTGAAAGGGGATGAATTGAAGAATAAATCGGAACCTAGAAGTGTGATATGTAGTGATAACTTGATTCATAATTTACGTTTACCGCTATGTGACACCGATATTTTCAACGGAGATTATCTTTCGTGGACAACATTTAGGGATATTTTTACGGCTTTGTGTACATTAATAACAGCCGTCTTAGTAATATTGAAAAATTATGTTATTTGTTGAAGAAAACTGGGAAAGAGGCTAAGGAAATTGTGTCAAAGTGTCCGTTGACTAATGCTGGTTTTGACATTGCATGGAAAAAACTTAAGGCGACATATGAGAATCCGCGAATGTTGGTCAATAATCAATTAAAATGTCTTTTCAATTTAGATTCTGTATCGAGTCAAGTTCCGCTCTAAAAAATTTTCAACGTGGAATTAATGGATTTTTGACTGCTATGTCTGTGTATCAAATTGATACAACAAACTGGGATCCAATAATCGTATTTATTTGTATTCAACGTTTACCTTCGAATACACTTGCTTTATGGGAACACACTGTTAAGGACAAAGGTGCCTTGTCTCCATGGCAAGACTTGGATGCATTTTTAACTGAACGAATTCAGACTTTGGATTGTATACACGAACTTACGAGTTCATATAGCGAAAAGAAAATAGGTGATCGGAAAATTAAGGCTCATGTTTCGACTAAGAGTTCATCTAATTCTTGTGTTTCATATCCAAAACAGAATTATTTATTAAGATTTTGCCGTCGTTTTAGGAATATGTCTGTAAAAGATTTTCAACTATAAAGAAATTTCACTGTTGTGTGAATTGCCTGTCGAATTCACATGAAGTTAAAGATTGTACCAGAAACACCACACTATGCTTCATAAGGAAACTGCTGTCGATAACACAATACACAGTTTTGCTGAAGTATCGATACCAAATAATTGCTACTCTGATTTAGGCTCACAGATACCATCAACATCAGCCGCTGCTCGATCGAACTCTAATCGACAAGTTTTCCATCTCTCACAGAATTCGTCTGTATTGTTAGGAACTGCCATGGTCTCCATTATTTGCCTTGATACCACGTATCCGGCGGGGGCCTTTATAGATCCAGCATCTGAAGCTTCATTCATATCTGAACATTTGCGAAATCAACTGCGACTTCCGTCACATTCTACGAATGTTAGGATTTCCGGTGTTAACAGAGAAGCTTCCACCATTTCGAAGAGGATTTGTAATATTAGAGTGGGGTCACCATTAGATCAACAAATTAATCTGGAAACTTGTGCTTTAGTCTTACCTAACATATCGGGCAATTCGGCTTCATTTATTTGTCCTTCGGATATTAAAAGGGAATTGCCGGATTTGGAATTGACTGACTGCAATTTTTATAGAAGTAGGCCAGTAGCAACAAGGCCATAGCAACAAGGGACAACAGACACAAACAAGGTAAATTCAAAGGCAAATGTTTTAATTGCGGTGAATTCGGGCATTATGCTAATAAATGTCCAAAAACAGCGAAAAAACAAAAACATCTCCTACATGCTATGCAGACAAGTGACACATACACTATTAAAAATACACAATGGTGCGTTGACAGCGGTGCAACTGCACATATGTGTTGCGAAAGAGATCTTTTCTCTAATTTTGTTAAGCATGCTGAAGAAATCCGATTTGAAGCTGACAAGTATATAATGGCTGAAGGAAAAGGTGACGTCGATATAGAGGTTAACGGTGAAAAAATTAAATTGCGAAATGTATTATATTCTCCCGAATTAAATATGAACTTTGTATCTGTTGGTCGTGTGGTTGGAAAAGGTTTAACTGTTGTATTTCGCTAAACGTCTGCCGTTATAAAAAGCGCCAAAGGTGCAGTGGTAATAAAAGCATTTAAACAAAATAATTTGTTCATGTTTCAAAATAAAGTTGAAAGAAATTTTATGTCAGCAAACTCAAGTCAACTATGGCACAACCGATTAGACCACTTAAATTATAGTTCCATGTGCGATATGGCCAAGAAAGAAATTGTGAAAGGGATGACTTTAAAAGAATGCAATCGTGCAGAAAAATGTAAAACATGCATGTGCAGTAAAGTTAGCGCTAAAAATTTCCCAAAAGAATCGTCTACGAGGACAACTGATGTATTGCAAGTTGTGCACAGTGATGTATGTGGTCCGCTTAAAGTGAATTCCTTTGGTGGTGCGAGTTATTTTGTCACATTCATCGACGATTTTTCCAGACTAGTGTTCGTTTATTTCCTCAAAGCAAAAAGCGATGTTTTTAGAATCTTTAAAACATTTAAGCTACTTGTCGAAGAACAGACGGGCAGAAAAATAAAAGTTTTACGCAGTGATAATGGTCGCGAATACATCAACAAAGATTTTGAAAATTTTTTAGAAAATGAAGGTATAGCTAGGCAGCTAATAGTCCCACATACGCCACAACAAAATGGCATATCCGAAAGGGCGAACCGCTTGAGATGACACGCTCTATGATGGTGCACAGTGGTGTGCAGCCAAGTTTGTGGGCCGAAGCCATTAATACAGCAGTGTATATTAGAAACAGATGCCCAACGAAAATACTACAAGAAAAAACGCCATATGAAATCTGGTTCAACAGAAAACCTAACCTGCAACATTTAAGAACGTTTGCCTGCTATGCAGTAGCACTAAATAAAAATATAAGTGGTGGTTAATTCGAGCCAAAAGGCGAAAATTATGTAATGGTTGGCTACTCAAAAGTAGCGAAGGCGTACAGACTTTATTGCAAATATAAAAAGATCGTGAATGAACGACGTGACGTATTGTTTAAACAAGATGAATTTGAGAACATTCAACAAAATGATACCGCAACAGCAAAGCTAGATTATTTAACAATAATTATTGGAAACAACAAGCAAGTTGATACAACTGCACCCGTTATTGAAAACGAATCAGCCCCCGTGTTAGAAGATGTTGAAATGTCTGATGATGATGCTGAAGATTTTCCCGGATTCGAAACTGGTGAAGATGATGATCAAGTTTTACAACTTAGCAACCAGAAGGAGGACGCTGGGAATCCTCGCCGTGGTAGGAGGAAAAATATCCGAAGTGGCAAACGTGGTAGGCCACGTAAAGTGCAACTGATTAACATGTTAAGTGAATGTATTCCATGTAGTGTTGAGCAAGCTATGAGTGGCCCTAACAAAGAGAAATGGCATAAGGCAATGCAATCAGAAATAAAATCGTTAGAACAAAACAAAACTTGGTCATTGGTAGACCTCCCTGTTGGTGCTAAAGCGATAGATTTCGAATGGGTGTTTGCGTTAAAAAGGGATATGAATGGCAATGTAGAGCGGTTCAAAGCACGATTGGTAGCCAAAGGCTGTAGCGAGGGATTTGGTATCGACTATAACGAGATGTTCTCACCGGTAGCCCGATATTCTACGTTTGGTGATAGTTCTAGCAGTACAGTTGAAGATGCATTTACATCAAGTTGATGTCAGCGCAGCATACTTAAATAACAATATACATCACGAAATTTATGTTCGACAACCACCGCATTTCATTGATTCAGAAAATCCAAATAAAGTGTTAAAGCTGCTTAATTTATGCAAAGCTGCAATTTATGGTTTAAAACAGTCCGGCAGCGAATGGAACGAGAAGTTGGATCTTGTCCTGAAGAAAATTGGTCTTGTGCAGTGTGCAAATGAACCATGTCTCTACCGAACAACAATAAAAGGCGAGTTGTTGTTAGTGGCAGTCTACGTAGATGATCTATTAACTGCATCAGCAAACAAAGAACATGTTTTGTTTGTAAAAAGTTGTTTGGCAGAAGAGTTTCCTATTACGGACAAGGGTGAATTGCATCACTATCTCGGATTCGAAGTGGAGCGTGAAGGTGAAACGGGCGCATTATCTATTTGTCAGTCATAGTCTGCCTTATTACCGTTCTCGAATCGACTCGAGTGTTTGTAATAGATTAAAGAAAAATCGTGTGTTTTTCTTTAATTTATTACATTCTTTCGAATGTAATAAATCGAGAACCGTAATAAGGCCCAGTATATTAAAGACTTGCTTAGAGAATATGGTATGGAAGAATGCAAACCAGTGGCAACACCTCTGGAGGTAAATTTTCAAGTGTTATGCAACAACAAAAATTGCGAAGATGTGTGCCTGAAGTATTGTCCATCAAACGACATGATAGCTGACATCCTGACGAAGAACCTGGCCAAAATAAAACACAGTTATTTTGAAAAATTGATGAAATTTATTTAAATAGTAAATAACGTTATTCACATTGAGAAGGAGTGTTGAAATATACGGTTGTCTGGCAACTCAGTCCTTTGTAATTGACAATGTGAACATCGTTCCTTTTCTCTTCTTTCTTTAATTGTTTATTCTTTGTTTAAACTCGGTAGAGATAAGTTCTCATAATTCTTATTTTTCAATTAAACAATTGCTATACATTAAAATAACTCTGTAAATAAATTAAACATTTAATTTTTTCCGAATTATAAAATTGATTTAATTTAGTAAAAACACAAAATTTTGAATTTATGTGGGTACTATTATGTACCAAATATATTTCGATTTTCCAACTCTGGAAGCGAATTTTTATTTTTTTACCAATGAAATTCTTAGTGAGGTGTAACATAGTTTTACTTGACAAAAAAAAACTAAAATTTTTAAACTTTTTGGCCACTTTCATGTACCATAACATATTTCATTTGTCCAACCCTGGGGTCGAAATTTTTATTTTATAAGATTTTAATACCAATTTTGTTCTTCCTGAATTATAAAACAGTTTTAATTAGCAAAAATACACAACGTCCATTGCCATTTTGGTTACTTTTATGCAGAAAAAATATTTCAATTTCCCAACCTTTTAAACGAAATTTTAATTTTCTTTACCAATGCAACTCTTAATGAGGCATGAAATAGTTTTATTTAAGAAAAAATTAATATTTGTAACCATTTTGATCACTTTCATGTACTACAAAATATTGCAGTTATCCAACTCTGGAATATAAATTTAGATTATTTTTTTAAATTTTTGATACCAATTTTGTCTTTCCTGAACTAAAAAATAGTTTTGGTTAGTAAAACCCGCCTTTTTGGTCACTTTTATGTATAAAAAAATTTTAATTTTCCAGCCCTGGAAGCGAAATTTCAATTTATTTTTACCAATGCTAGTCTTGATTAGGTATAAAGTCGTTTTATTTAAGAACAACTTAAAATTTGCAACCATTTTAGTCACTTTCACGTACTACGATATATTCCATGTACCAAAAAAACTTTCAACTTCCCAACCCTGGAAGTGAAATTTTAATGTTTTTATTTCTTTTCCCAATGCAAGTCTTCATGAGGTATAAAGTAGTGTAATTAAAAAAAAAAATGCAATTTTGAACAATTTTGGTCGCCTTCATGAACTATAAAATAATGCACTTGTCCAACCCTGGATTCGAAATTTTGATTTTTTTTAAATTTCTGATACCAATTCTTTTTCTTAATAATATTGTTACGTTTTTAGACCTTTTCGTAAAAGCGCTTTTTACTTATCCTTCAAGGATTCGTTTAATTGCATCAAATTAAAAACACAGACAATTAACTTTAGAAATATAATGCGGCAACACTTTATTTACTACTTTATTAACACGAGTATTTGTACTACTAAACACTTAGCGATGTAAACACGTCTAGATTTAAAATCACACTGATCCCGCTGATTACTGGCAGCGACTTTATATAGCAAAATGACATCGTCTGGTAACTTCGCGAAGCATCTGGTCATGGTTGTTGTTGGTTGTGCTTTACTTAACATGTAGCTATATACGTGTGTTTGTTTATATGACAATGCTGTCTTGTGTGTTTTGTTTATTGTAACTATGTGTGGTTGTATGTATGAGTGTTCTGTGTGTTGCGTAGTTTTGTTTCTTCTTGTACTATGTGGGTATGTTTATGTGCATATTTGTGTGTATGTTGCTGTATATATTGGTGTACATGTTTAGCTTTTGTTAGCAGCGAATACTTGCGTACAAAATCATTAAGAATAACAGCATCATCTCTTAGCATTGATGTTGCTAGGTTTTTCGTTGTTATTATTTACACTTATTATTGCACAGCCTCAAATGATCTTGTATATTCTCGAAGATGTATCCGGAATATTCCACTTCCGTTAATTCAAATATTATCTGCTTTGTGTTTACCAGGGTTGGAACATTGTGACAACTTGAGATGATTTGGCAGTGCTGCCAAGTACATATATCCACATTGTCGTTATATTTGAATCTATTTTTAAACTTTGTAACACTGGTGCCCACTTAAGCCTGTTCGACCCGAATAGGCATACAATCACCTCTTCCATAGCGCGCCAATCGGTCGAGATGTACTATCTTCATTTTCGACCTTGGGCTATTGTGCTTCAGTATCCGGTACACAACGTCATTCACTCTCGTAATCACTTTATACGGGCCATCCCAGTGAGTCTGTAATTTTGGGGACAATCCTTTTTTCCGTTGCGGGTTATAAAGTAGAACCAATTGACCTTCCATAAATCCCTCCGAATTTGCTGCGCGGTCATATTTAGCCTTCATCTTGTCACTGACCATCTTGATTCTATTACGCACGAAATCATGCAGTTCGTTTAAGTTCTCCTGCTCTTGGGACGAAGTGGCTTCTTCTACAGCTGGCTTAACACCAAATTCCAAGTCACCAGGCAGTTTTAATTCCGTCCCGAAGATAATTTTAGCTGGCGTTCTCGATGTGGAGTCGTGTACAGCTGACCTATATGCCATCAAAAATATGGGAATGTGCTCGTCCCAATCCCTCTGATGGTTGCTTACCACTTTTCGCAGGTACTCTTCTAAGGTGCGATTGAACCTCTCTACCATGCCATCAGACTGTGGATGCAACGGCGTTGTTCTGGTTTTCTTTATCCCATATAATTCGCACATTTCCCTGAATATGGCAGACTCGAAATTCCTTCCTTGGTCGGAATGTAATTCTATTGGGACACCATAGCGACATACCCAGTTGTTGACGAATGCATTTACAACTGTCTTTGCTTCTTGGTTAGGTATAGCATATACCTCTGGCCATTTACTGAAATAGTCCATTACCACAAGAACATAACGATTTCCGGCTTCAGTGACGGGAAAAGGACCTGCTACATCCATTGCGATCCGCTCGAATGGTGCTCCTGAGTTGTATTGCTGTAGCTGTCCCCGGCTTCTTCTTACTGGGCCTTTGGCTGCTATGCACTGTGGGCAGTTTGCTATCCAGTCGGCTACGGCTTGTTGACATCCAACCCAATAAAAACGCTGCTTCAGTTTCTCAAGTGTTTTTGTTACTCCAAGATGACCGCCACTAGGTCCATTGTGAAATTCTTGCAGAACTTTACTTATCTTGGAACATGGCACAACTATCAAATTTGAAGTTGTTTTGCCATCTACACTTTCCCATACGCGGTATAGGCACCCTTTTATTACCTTGAGGCTGTTCCACTGAGCCCAATAAGATTTGGCGAGTGGACTCTCAGCCGAAATTTCATTCCGCGACGGTCTTCTGTCCTCCTCTTTGGCTGCTATAATTTTCCCCAGTATATTGTCGTCCCTCTGTGCCGCTGACCAGTCTTCATCAGAGTCGATGTGCATTAGCCGAACATCAACAACGCCTTCATTTTGTTCGGTTCTAACGCAATGTTTACACTCTAAACAGCAGGGTCTTCTTGAAAGAGCATCCGCATTGCTATGTTTTGTGCCCCTTCTATGCTCAATACTGAAGTCGTAGCTCTGCAGGCGCTCAATCCACCTTGCCAGTTGCCCTTCAGGATTTTTAAACTGCAATAACCATCTCAGTGCAGAATGGTCAGTCCTTAATGTAAAGTGTTGACCATACAGGTACTTATGGTAATGTTTAATGCATTCCAATACTGCCAGAAGCTCACGTCGTGTCACACAGTAGCTCCTCTCAGGTTTTGAGAGTACACGGCTATAGTATCCCATGACTTTCTCAGTGCCATTAACTACTTGGGATAGCACGCCCCCTATGCCATAGCCGCTCGCATCAGTATCCAGCACAAATTTTTCTCCAGGTATGGGATACGCTAGTACTGGTGACGTACACAATAATCCTTTAAGTTTCTGGAATGCCTTTTCCTGTGGCTCACCCCAATGGTATGGTCTCGACTTCTTTGTCAGCTCATGCAGGCTTGCAGCTTCACTGGCAAAATTTGGCACAAAGCGTCTGTAGTATGTACAAAGGCCCAAAAAGCTGCGCAATTCATGAAGATTTTTAGGTTGATGCCAGTCCCTTACTGCTTGTATTTTATCTTCATCTGTTGAGATTCCGTCTGCTGTAACACGATGCCCCAAATACTTCACTTCTTTCTGGAACAATGCACATTTCTTCAGGCTGAGTTTCAATCCAGCTGATGATATCCGCTGAAGAACTTCTGCCATGTTTTTGAGGTGTTCATCAAAAGTTTTCCCCATCACGATTATGTCATCCAGATATACCAAGCATGTCTTCCAGTGGAGTCCTTTCAGTACCTTCTCCATTAGGCGTTCAAATGTGGCCGGAGCATTGGGTGCTGTTGGCTGAAGTAGTAGAACACGAGACTATGAAACAGAGGGTCGTGAGTTCGAGCCCGCTCTGAGTCATGAAATATTGTGTTGAATTCTTCTGATCAGCATTAGTGCGTGCTTGTGTTAGTTGTTGCCAGCCTGTTTCAATGATGAAGGCATAGTCACTGATCATTGAACATAATTGGCTACGACTAACACTATCATGTACTAAAAAAGCAGAGTAACAGCACCCACCTTCGTCGGCCCTGTAGCAAAAATTAGCCGGCGAAGTAAAAGGTTGAAATAGCTACAAAAAAACACTGTCTATCTTCTTATCTTTCCTAATCTGTCCTCAATACTATCCCCTCGTTTTCAGTTCCGGCGCAATGCATTGCATATATAGGGGTCATCCCCTGAGCGCTGGTCCTACTCCAAAAAAAAAAAAAAAAAAAAAAATGGCATAATGAACTGCCATAATCCGTTACCGACACTGAAGGCAGTTTTCTCCTTGTCTTTCTCTGCAATCTCCACTTGCCAATATCCGCTTCGCAAGTCTAGCGTAGAGAACCATCTCGTACCAGCTAGCGTGTCCAAAGTGTCATCGATTTTGGGAAGGGGATAGCTGTCCTTTTTGGTTATGTCATTGAGCTTCCTGTAGTCTACGCAGAATCTAGTACTGCCATCTTTCTTTTTAACTAAGACTCCTGGCGAACTCCAAGGACCAGAAGATGGCTCAATTACGCCTTCACGCTCCATTTCTCTTACAAGCTCTTTGACACTTTGCTAGGGGTACACTTCTGGGTGGCTGTTTAATCGGCCTAGCTTCGCCTGTGTTAATTTCATGTTTAACCAATGCATTTCTACCCTGGCTTTGGTTTCCCATGGCGAAGATACTGGCATGCCTTTTTAGCAACTGTTTGGCTTTATTTCTATCTGTCGCTGACAGTCATGCTACCCATTTTCCTACGTATTCCTCAAATTGTTCACGATCTTTTGCGGACAAATTGGTAGGCTCTATCTTCTTCTCGCAGTTTATTATCGCCTCTGCTGGAGTACCCTGGCCAATATCGCAATTTTCTTCCATGACTTTTTCATGGTTTGCCAAGTTAAGTACTCTTATAGGGACAATTCCTCCTTTACTAGTTTTTACTAGAGCTTTTGCTGTTATAAGCTCTCTCTTTAAATCTGCTGGTTCTACAGCCCACAACCGATTGTCCTCACAATCTCCCTTCATACGCGCCCATATAACTGTTTCAGACTGCGGCGGTAACGTCTGACTCTCAATAGCAAATACTTTTCTTACTTGCGGCTTGCTGTCATACCCAACATCAAGGGGTATTTCCACATTACGCCAAATCATCAGCTGTTGCCCCATGTGTAGATTAATGCCATGGTTAATCATAAAATCGGCTCCAATAATTACCTCATCGACAATATCGGCAACAATAAACACATGCCTCACGTTGATATTGGCTATAGTCACCTTCAATTCAATCTTACCATAGACAGTGGCAGGCTCTCCAGTAGCTGTATGTAGCCGTATATTGCTTAAACGATCGCATTTCCCCTTTACTATATCGGGCCTTATTATTGACTGCGACGCCCCTGTGTCTATGGTAAGTACGTGCTTTTCCCCGTTGACGCAGTTAGGTTGCTATTTTTCTGCTGCATCACTGATATGGAGATTGTGGGGCCCTCGTTTGTGGGAGCTAGCTCTTGCCCCTTAGCGCTAGCTCGTTTTAGTTTAACGGGGACTCTTGTGATGTTGTTTGGTTCACCCGTTTGCTGTTTCTTGGTGGCGAAACAGATCTACCTCTTTTCCTTGGTGCTTTGCAGCTGCGCTGAAAATGACCGATTTTTCCGCAGTTAAAGCACTTAGGCTTTTCTTTGATAGCACTTTCCGCCAACAATTGTCGCATTGCTTCCTTAACACTAGCAACTAGGCTGTTATTCTCCTCAGACAAAACCTCCACATTCCGCACTTTGCATATCTGCGGTTTGAAAACCATCCTTGCAGTCTCTTGAGCCAGCGCAGTCTCAGCGAAAGTGGATTTTTGAACTCTACATCGCAATTCCATTCTGTATAAATCGCGCTTGTGCTCACCACCATACTTGCGCTGCAATGCTGCCATTATTTCATTATAGTTGTTTCTGCTGCTTACTGGCACGGTCTCAAGTACCTCTGCGGCTGTACCCTTTAAGGACAAAATCAACTCTATGGCTTTTTCTTCAGCATCCCATCCATTTCTGCTAGCAGCCGTCTCGAACTGGAATCTAAAGATGCCCAATGGTACGCTGCCGTCAAAGCATGGCGCTTTTATTCGCGCAGAAACCTCCGCAACTGTTCGTACTGTCCCACCACTACGCTCGAGGTTATGCACTTTGTCCTCTAGAGCATGAAATTTTTCTTCGAACTCTTTTGCATGCTGTTCTAGGCCACCGCTTTCTAGATGTTGGACTCTCTCTGCCAGCTCTGAGAATTTATTCTCAATAGAATCCACCCTCCTATTAATGGCCTCAGAAACCTCTACCAGAGTTTCGTTCGTGGCTCTATTTGACTCCAAAAGTTTTGTTTCCACTCCCTGTATTTCGGCTACCAGCTTTTCAGTTCTGATCTTTGAGTTATGTTTTATTTCAGTTATTTCGGCTACAAGCTTTTCACTGCTGATCCTTGATGCTTCCTGCATCTGCTGAGAGTTCTGTTTTATGTGGATCATCATAGCAGCGAACATTGAATTTATGTCCATGCTGCTGGTCGTAGCAGGAACACATACCTCTACATCGTCTTTGTCCTGAAACTCGTATGTCCCGATGTCCATGCCACGATTCTTAAACTCATCTATCAGCCTCTTCTGCAGTTCAGCCTTGTTACCTGCTGTTGGCAACTCCCTCTTACTAAGCTCCTTTTTTAGCTGTTCAACTTTTAGCTCATCAAATTTCATAATTATTTTTTTTAATGTCCTTTTTTTTCCTTAAATTGCAATGTCCCTTTTAATTATTTTTGCAATTCCACTTCTGACACCAATTGTTACGTTTTTAGACCTTTTCGTAAAAACGCTTTTTACTTATCCTTCAAGGATTCGTTTAATTGCATCAAATTAAAAACACAGACAATTAACTTTAGAAGTATAATGCGGCAACACTTTATTTACTACTTTATTAACACGAGTATTTGTACTACTAAACACTTAGCGATGTAAACACGTCTAGATTTAAAATCACACTGATCCCGCTGATTACTGGCAGCGACTTTATATAGCAAAATGACATCGTCTGGTAACTTCGCGAAGCATCTGGTCATGGTTGTTGTTGGTTGTGCTTTACGTGTGTTTGTTTATATGACAATGCTGTCTTGTGTGTTTTGTTTATTGTAACTATGTTACAATATGTATGTATGAGTGTTCTGTGTGTTGCGTAGTTTTGTTTCTTCTTGTACTATGTGGGTATGTTTATGTGCATATTTGTGTGTATGTTGCTGTATATATTGGTGTACATGTTTAGCTTTTGTTAGCAGCGAATACTTGCGTACAAAATCATTAGCCCAGTTCACAATCTCGGGCAAGTAGTCTAGCATCGTAGCATGAGCAAAATAATTGTACTCTACACCAACAAAATACATTGAAAATGCTCTCAAATACTCTCTCAATTTGCAAATGCTATAATGCAAGACCATTTGCACAGGATTGTGAATTGGGCTATTAAGAATAACAGCATCATCTCTTAGCATTGATGTTGCTAGGTTTTTCGTTGTTGTTATTTACACTTATTATTGCACAGCCTCAAATGATCTTGTATATTCTCGAAGATGTATCCGGAATATTCCACTTCCGTTAATTCAAATATTATCTGCTTTGTGTTTACCAGGGTTGTAACATTGTGACAACTTGAGATGATTTGGCAGTGCTGCCAAGTACATATATCCACATTGTCGTTATATTTGAATCTATTTTTAAACTTTGTAACAATATATAAAATAGTTTTAGTTAGCAAAAAAAAAAAAAAAAACAACGTCAATTGTCTTTTTGGTTGCTTTTATGTATAAAAAATATTCCAATTTCCCACCCCGGGAAGCGAAATTTTAATTAAAAATTTTTTTTTTACCAATGCAAATCTGCATGATGTATAAAGACGTTTTATTTAAGAAAAACTTAACATTTTGAACAATTTTAGTTCTTACATGTACTACAAAATACTGAATGTGCCGAAAAAAAACTTTAATTTTCCCAACCCTGGAAGCGAAATTTTAATATTTTTGCTTTTTTTATCAGTGCAACGCTTCATGAGGTATAAAGTAATTTTGTTTTAAGAAAAATTAAATATTTTTAACAATTGTGGTCACTTTCATGTACTATAAAATATTGCACTTGTCCAACCCTGGATTCGTGATTTTAGTTTTTATTTTTGATACCAATTTTGTTCTTCCTAAAATATAAAATAGTTTTAGTTAGCAAAAAAAAAAAGAAAACAACGTCAATTGCCTTTTTGGTTACTTTTCCCACCCTTGGTGTTTCGGCGTATATCCGATTAGATGTTAATTTCATAAAAGAAACATAAAACACAAGGATTCAAAATTCAAGATTCAGATATGGAGATAATAATTCTCCCACTTTATTTATAAATCGAAATATAATTACCTTGTAAAGGTTATAAAAAATTGATATCGAACAAGTACACGAAGTGTAAGATTTGGTATCCAGAAAGTAAGTGAAAAAATGTATATTATAATTTGCCGAAATGGTCCAACAACACTTAAATACGGTTACCGGTTTACTTGTTGAAAACACAAAGGCTTCCAACAAGGATGAAATGAACCTTATTAAAACTTAAGGCACAGTAGAACCCGGTTTTAATGACTTCGTATTTAAACATTGCCGGCCACCTTGCAACAACAAAATAGGTTGCAATTAAATAATTACAATGTGAGTCATTAAGGACCCCTGTTGTTTTTATTAAATAAATTTGTTGAGTCATGAGGGACTTCTGTTGAGGTCAGAAAGGACCTATAAATTATGTTACATATATTGCTCAATACGGCGACAACCATATCTACATCTCGGTAGAACCTCCACCAATGCGTCGGAGAAAGTGTTGTGAGAGCTCATGCTTGCTAGGAAAAAAGTAGGTTAGTAAGTGTAAATTACGAATAAAAGGAGATTTTGTAAATTAGACTTTTTACAAAACAACAAGCTTGGTTATTGGGCGAGTAACTGTTCGACTTTGCGTGCGAACATTCACGACTCTAACATGGTCGTCAGTACCTTTGTGAATACGGGTGACAATACCCAATCTCCACGAAGTAGCAGACAATTGTTCATATTTTATTTCCACTAAATCATTAACTTCGATCTCCCTTTGAGGATGTTTCCATCTATATCTCTTATGCAGTTCCAAAAGATATTCCTCTTTCCATCTTTTACAAAACTGGTGAATTAGAGCATTTACCTTTCGATACCTATTGACAATGCTTATTGGGGTATCATAAATTGTGGGTTCCGGCGGACCAGAATAGCGGATCCAATCAAAAAGTGTCCTGGCGTCAATGCAACTAGTTCCCCAGGATAATCAGTCATAGGGCATAAAGGGCGTGAATTCAAAAATGCTTCTATTCGAGCCAGAACGGTAGATAACGCTTCAAAGGTGTAACGACAATTTTGCACCTCCTTCCTAAAATGCAGCTTAAAGCTTTCAACTCCAGCTTCCCAGAGGCCACCCATATGAAGAGCTCCCGCTGGATTGAAACGCCAAGTCAAACCTTTGTAACCGAAGCTGGAACACATCCTAGCCTGACATTCCCTTAAGAACGTCTGAAAGTCCCTAGCAAGCTCATTCGATGCTCCAACGAAATTGGTACCATTGTCCGAAAACATAGTATGAGGACAACCTCTTCTAGAAGTAAATCTATTGAAGGCGGATAAAAAGGCGTCAGTTGATAAGTCTGAGGGAACTTCTAAATGAATTGCTTTCGTAGAAAAGCACACAAAAATACACACATAACCTTTTGTAATCTTACAAATCTACCATTATAATGCTTCACATCATAAGGTCCAACGAAATCAACCCCTGTGTTAAGAAACGGTCTATCAACAGTAGTATGATCAAAGGGAAGCGCAGCCTTTATTTGACTACAAGTACGTTGCCGATCAATTGTACAATGTTTGCAATGGTTAATTACCGTACGAATCAAGATTTTCAATCGCGGTACCCAATATTCGCATCTATAGATTCTCAGCATCAATTGATTACCACCGTGAATGGTAAGCAAATGTATGAATTCTGCCAGAAGTTTTACAAAACGACAGCCGTACGGTAGAATAATAGGATACTGTTCGCGATATGATAATGAGGCAGATTTAACCAACCGACCATTCAATCTCATCACCCCTTGTTTATCCAAAAATGGATTCAACTTCAACAGGGAACTCTTTGCAGACAACGATTTCTTGTCCAAAAGACCTTTATACTCAGCATAAAATGCCTTTTAAGCAACAATTGCCAAACGTAATTTGACCCTATTAAGTTCATCGCTGGAAATAATTCTCGACTCATAATTGAACCTTCCCCTATGCGATTGATGCGTAGAGTGAAAGAAACGAAATATGTATGATATAACTCGTAAAGCTCTGTCAAGTGACGGAAAGTTGTCCAAAATATCTTCAAATTTCGAAAAAAACGAAGCATGCACCCTTATTTTCCGACTCTCTATCTCCGTATCCAGATTCTCAAGATTATGTTGATACCAAAATTCTTTATCCTTTGCCAGCCGTGCCACCGGAGTTCACTTTTCGATCAAGTGAGCGGATCTACCCCCCGGCTGCTCAAATCAGCAGGATTATCTTCCGAACGAACATGAAACCAATTATGATTGCCAGTGTTCTCCTGAATGCGACAAACCCTACTTGCCACAAAAAATAGTCCACGCAGATGGTGTCCTCCGTAACCAAGCCAACAAAATCGTGGAATCTGTCTAACAATAAACATGTTCAATTGGAATCTCAATTTCCAGGAGAATATTTTTCAGCAGATCTGAGGCCAAAACAGCTCCACATAATTCAAGGCGGGGTAAGGATATTGACTTGATCGGCGCTACCTTTGTTTTGGAGGATAATAAGTGAGTGTAAATCCTTCCATCTGGGCTTTCGGTGCGAATATATATTGCCCCAGCCTCCTCCGAGGCATCTGAAAACACATGAATTTCTGTAGCAGCTCCCTTGCAATAATTTACCCACCTAGGCACCTTAATAAAATTTATTTGATTAAAAGATTCAATAAACTGTAGCCACTCCTTTTCTGCCGACGACGGAAGAAAATTATCCCAGTCAATGTTATCAAGCCAAATGCGTTGCATTATAATCTTGGTTTTAATAATTACCGGGCTTAGCCAACCAACCGGGTCATAAAACTTAGCTATACTTGATAATACCTCTCTTTTCGTATATGTTGTCCTTATCTCCAAAGGAAAAACTTTTAAAAAAGAAAGAATCCAGTTGGGCGTTCCAGAATATACCTATTGTCTTCGAACAACTAGATTCTTCAAAAGCCAAAACTTTTGAATCTACTAAATAATCAATAGGCAATTCTTTCAAAATAGATGCTTCATTGGCTGTCCATTTACGTAATTCAAACCCAGCTGACAATAGAGCAGCAGTTAATTGATCTCTGGCCATCACCGCCACCGACACGTCATGAGCTCCAGTGAGTACGGCATCAACATACATGCCTTTCCTTAAAATTTCTGCAGCCATCGGAAATTCCTTTTCACAATCATCTGCCAATTGCAACAAAGTTCTGATTGCCAAGTTACGGTCTGCAACTCGTAATCAATCACATTACCCTCAGATGATCTATAAATAATTCGTTGATAAGGAGTGTGGGAAGAATGGACACGAATCTGCTTATACATTTTGGTAATGTCACAATTAAAGACAAATTTAAAAAACCTCCAACGTAAAATCAAATTTACCAAGTCAGCCTGCAATGTAGGTCCTATAAACAGACAGTCATTTAGACTGTTACCATTCGAAGTTTTATTTGAAGCATTAAAAATAACCCTGAGTTTAATTGTTTTCCTCTCCGGTTTAATTACTGGGTGATGTGGCAAATAGCATGATCCCGTGACAGATTGATCATAGGATTTTACAACTCGCATATGATCTAGCCGTAAATAATCCATCAATACCTCGTCATACGTACTCTTAATTTCCGGTTTCTTTGAAAGGGAAGCCTCTATTCTCATCAATTGTTTGAAGGCACCAGTTCTCGATATTCCTAAACATATATCAGGAGGAAATTCCGGTCTAAAAGGTAACGATATGATGTATCTACCAGTGGAATCCCTAGTCTTGCTTTTCCTATACAATTTCTCACAAATCTTATCAGAAGGTGATAAAATTCTCCTCTTCGGAGTTTCCTCCAACTCCCAAAATCTCAAAATTATCATCTTCAGTAAAAGTTACAGCAGTGGGAAAAACGTTGATTGAATCATTCCTTGAAATCTCCACTGGACCCGTTAAAATCCACCCGAAAATAGTTTTCTGGGCCATTAACGATCAGCCAATGTTTCGTCGAACCTCATCAAGAATAATCTGAGGATATAAATCTGCCCCGAGTAACAAATATACTGGCCTACTTCTATAAAAATTGCAATCAGCTAATTCCAAATTATGCAATTCTCTTCTAATATCCGAAGGACGAATGAATGAAGGTAAATTGCCTGAAATGTTAGGTAAAACTAAAGCACAAGTTTCCAGATTAATTTGTTGATCAATCGGTGACCCCACTCTAATATTACAAATCCTCCTCGAAATGGTGGAAGCTTCCCTGTTAACACCGGAAATCTTTACATTCGTAGAATGTGACGGAAGTCGCAGTTGATTTCGCAAAGCTTCAGATGCTGGATCTATTAAGGCCCTTGCCGGATACGTGGTATCATGAATAACATGTTAAGTGAATGTATTCCATGTAGTGTTGAGCAAGCTATGAGTGGCCCTAACAAAGAGGAATGGCATAAGGCAATGCAATCAGAAATAAAATCGTTAGAACAAAACAAAACTTGGTCATTGGTAGACCTCCCTGTTGGTGCTAAAGCGATAGATTTCGAATGGGTGTTTGCATTAAAATGGGATATGAATGGCAATGTAGAGCGGTTCAAAGCGCGATTGGTAGCCAAAGGCTGTAGCCAGAGATTTGGTATCGACTATAACGAGACGTTCTCACCGGTAGCCCGATATTCTACTATACGTTTGGTGATGGTTCTAGCAGTACAGTTGAAGATGCATTTACATCAAGTTGATGTCAGCACAGCATACTTAAATAACAATATACAGCACGAAATTTATGTTCGACAACCACCGCATTTCATTGATTCAGAAAATCCAAATAAAGTGTTAAAGCTGCTTAATTTATGCAAAGCTGCAATTTATGGTTTAAAACAGTCCGGCAGCGAATGGAACGAGAAGTTGGATCTTGTCCTGAAGAAAATTGGTCTTGTGCAGTGTGCAAATGAACCATGTCTCTACCGAACAACAATAAAAGGCGAGTTGTTGTTAGTGGCAGTCTATGTAGATGATCTATTAACTGCATCAGCAAACAAAGAACATGTTTTGTTTGTAAAAAGTTGTTTGGCAGAAGAGTTTCCTATTACGGACAAGGGTGAATTGCATCACTATCTCGGATTCGAAGTGGAGCGTGAAGGTGAAACGGGCGCATTATCTATTTGTCAGTTACAGTCTGTCTTATTACCGTTCTCGAATCGACTCGAGTGTTTGTAATAGATTAAAGAAAAATCGTGTGTGTTTCGAGAACCGTAATAAGGCCCAGTATATTAAAGACTTGCTTAGAGAATATGGTATGCAAGAATGCAAACCAGTGGCAACACCTCTGGAGGTAAATTTTCAAGTGTTATGCAACAAAGAAAATTGCGAAGATGTGTGCCTGAAGTATTGTCCATCAAACGACATGATAGCTGACATCCTGACGAAGAACCTGGCCAAAATAAAACACAGTTATTTTGAAAAATTGATGAAATTTATTTAAATAGTAAATAACGTTATTCACATTGAGGAGTGCTGAAATATACGGTTGTCTGGCAACTCAGTCCTTTGTAATTGACAATGTGAACATCGTTCTTTTTCTCTTCTTTCTTTAATTGTTTATTCTTTGTTTAAACTCGGTAGAGATAAGTTCTCATAATTCTTATTTTTCAATTATACAATTGCTATACATTAAAAAAACTCTGTAAATAAATTAAACATATAATTTTTTCCGAAATATAAAATTGATTTAATTCAGTAAAAACACAAAATTTTGAATTTATGTGGGTACTTTTATGTACCAAATATATTTCGATTTTCCAACTCTGGAAGCGAATTTTTATTTTTTTACCAATGAAATTCTTACTGCCTATTTCTCATTGTCGAATGAATTCTTTCTTTCGTACAAATATATTTAAAACAAGAACAAAATTTTATAAATTGTTTTTGTTTTAAATGTATTTATACGAAAGAAAGAATTCATTCGGCAATGAGAAATAGGCAGTTAGTGAGGTGTAACATAGTTTTACTTGACAAAAAAAAAACTAAAATTTTTAAACTTTTTGGCCACTTTCATGTACCATAACATATTTCATTTGTCCAACCCTGGGGTCGAAATTTTTATTTTATAAGATTTTAATACCAATGTTGTTCTTCCTGAATTATAAAACAGTTTTAATTAGCAAAAATACACAACGTCCATTGCCATTTTGGTTACTTTTATGCAGAAAAAATATTTCAATTTCCCAACCTTTTAAACGAAATTGTAATTTTTTTTACCAATGCAACTCTTAATGAGGCATGAAATAGTTTTATTTAAGAAAAAATTAATATTTGTAACCATTTTGGTCACTTTCATGTACTACAAAATATTGCAGTTATCCAACTCTGGAATCTAACGGCCATGTGATGGAAATCGCTTACCGTATGAAATAAAGCGTTTTCGATTTGAAGTCACAAAATTGGTGTGCTGGAGTTCGTAATCGCTCAAAATCGTTCAAAAGAAATTGACGTTTTTCAAGTCGCATGTGATTTGACAATCGTGCGATTCACAGCACATACATGTAAATTTAGATTTTTTTTTAAATTTTTGATACCAATTTTGTCTTTCCTGAACTAAAAAATAGTTTTAGTTAGTAAAAACCCGCCTTTTTGGTTACTTTTATGTATAAAAAAATTTTAATTTCCCAGCCCTGGAAGCGAAATTTCAATTTATTTTTACCAATGCTAGTTTTGATTAGGTATAAAGTCGTTTTATTTAAGAACAACTTAAAATTTGCAACCATTTTAGTCACTTTCACGTACTACAATATATTCCATGTACCAAAAAAACTTTCAACTTCCCAACCCTGGAGGTGAAATTTTAATGTTTTTGTTTCTTTTCCCAATGCAAGTCTTCATGAGGTAAAGTAGCGTAATTAAAAAAAAATTACAATTTTGAACAATTTTGGTCGCCTTCATGAACTATAAAATAATGCAATTGTCCAACCCTGGATTCGAAATTTTGATTTTTTTTTTAATTTTTGATACCAATTTTTTTTGATACCAATTTTTTAACAATTGTGGTCACTTTCATGTACTATAAAATATTGCACTTGTCTAACCCTGGATTCGTGATTTTAGTTTTTATTTTTGATACCAATTTTATTCTTCCTAACTTCCTAAAATATAGTTTTAGTTAGCAAAAAAAAAAAAAAAAAAAAAAAAAAGAAACGTCAATTGCCTTTTTGGTTACTTTTCCCACCCTGGTGTTTCGGCGTATATCCGATTAGATGTTAATTTCATAAAAGAAACATAAAACACACGGATTCAAAATTCAAGATTCAGATATGGAGATAATAATTCTCCCACTTTATTTATAAATCGAAATATAATTACCTTGTAAAGGTTATAAAAAATTGATATCGAACAAGTACACGAAGTGTAAGATTTGGTATCCAGGAAGTAAGTGAAAAAATGTATATTATAATTTGCCGAAATGGTCCAACAACACTTAAATACGGTTACCGGTTTACTTGTTGAAAACACAAAGGCTTACAACAAGGATGAAATGAACCTTATTAAAACTTAAGGCACAGTAGAACCCGGTTTTAATGACTTCGTATTTAAACATTGCCGGCCACCTTGCAACAACAAAATAGGTTGCAATTAAATAATTACAAAGTAAATAAATTTGTTGAGTCATGAGGGACTTCTGTTGAGGTCAGAAAGGACCTATAAATTATGTTACATATATTGCTCAATACGGCGACAACCATATCTACATCTCGGTAGAACCTCCACCAATGCGTCGGAGAAAGTGTTGTGAGAGCTCATGCTTGCTAGGAAAAAAGTAGGTTAGTAAGTGTAAATTACGAATAAAAGGAGATTTTGTAAATTAGACTTTTTACAAAACAACAAGCTTGGTTATTGGGCGAGTAACTGTTCGACTTTGCGTGCGAACATTCACGACTCTAACATGGTCGTCAGTACCTTTGTGAATACGGGTGACAATACCCAATCTCCACGAAGTAGCAGACAATTGTTCATATTTTATTACCACTAAATCATTAACTTCGATCTCCCTTTGAGGATGTTTCCATCTATATCTCTTATGCAGTTCCAAAAGATATTCCTCTTTCCATCTTTTACAAAACTGGTGAATTAGAGCATTTACCTTTCGATACCTATTGACAATGCTTATTGGGGTATCATAAATTGTGGGTTCCGGTGGAGCCAGAATAGCGGATCCAATCAAAAAGTGTCCTGGCGTTAATGAAACTGGTTCCCCATAATCAGTCATAGGGCATAAAGGGCGTAAATTCAAAAATGCTTCTATTCGAGCTAGAACGGTAGATAACTCTTCAAAGGTGTAACGACAATTTTGCACCTCCTTCCTAAAATGCAGCTTAAAGCTTTCAACTCCAGCTTCCCAGAGGCCACCCATATGAGGAGCTCCCGCTGGATTGAAACGCCAAGTTAAACCTTTGTAACCGAAGCTGGAACACATCCTAGCCTGACATTCCCTTAAGAACGTCTGAAAGTCCCTAGCAAGCACGTAAATCTATTGAAGGCGGATAAAAAGGTGTCAGTTGATAAGTCTGAGGGAACTTCTAAATGAATTGCTTTCGTAGTAAAGCACACAAAAATACACACATAACCTTTTGTAATCTTGCAAAGATCTATCTCTTTGCAGACAACGATTTCTTGTCCAAAAGACCTTCATACTCCTCAGCATAAAATGCCTTTTAAGCAACAATTGCCAAACGTAATTTGACCCTATTAAGTTCATCGCTGGAAATAATTCTCGACTCATAATTGAACCTTCCCCTATGCGATTGATGCGTAGAGTGAAAGAAACGAAATATGTATGATATAACTCGTAAAGCTCTATCAAGTGACGAAAAGTTGTCCAAAATATCTTAAAATTTCGAAAAAAACGAAGCATGCACCCTTATCTTCCGACTCTCTATCTCCGTATCCAGATTCTCAAGATTATGTTGATACCAAAATTCTTTATCCTTTGCCAGCCGTGCCACCAGAGTTCACTTTTCGATAAAGTGAGCGGATCTAACCCCCGGCTGCTCAAATCAGCAGGATTATCTTCCGAACGAACATGAAACCAATTATGATTGCCAGTGTTCTCCTGAATGCGACAAACCCTATTTGCCACAAAAGTAGTCCACGCAGATGGTGTCCTCCGTAACCAAGCCAACAAAATCGTGGAATCTGTCTAACAATAAACATGTTCAATTGGAATCTCAATTTCCAGGAGAATATTTTTCAGCAGATCTGAGGCCAAAACAGCTCCACATAATTCAAGGCGGGGTAAGGATATTGACTTGATCGGCGCTACCTTTGTTTTGGAGGATAATAAGTGAGTGTAAATCCTTCCATCTGGGCTTTCGGTGCGAATATATATTGCCCCAGCCTCCTCCGAGGCATCTGAAAACACATGAATTTCTGTAGCAGCTACCTTGCAATAATTTACCCACCTAGGCACCTTAATAAAATTTATTTGATTAAAAGATTCAATAAACTGTAGCCACTCCTTTTCTGTCGACGACGGAAGAGAATCATCCCAATCAATGTTATCAAGCCAAATGCGTTGCATTATAATCTTGGCTTTAATAATTACCGGGCTTAGCCAACCAACCGGGTCATAAAACTTAGCTATACTTGATAATACCTCTCTTTTCGTATATGTCGTCCTTATCTCCAAAGGAAAAACTTTTAAAAAAGAAAGAATCCAGTTGGGCGTTCCAGAATATACCTATTGTCTTCGAACAACTAGATTCTTCAAAAGCCAAAACTTTTGAATCTACTAAATAATCAATAGGCAATTCTTTCAAAATAGATGCTTCATTGGCTGTCCATTTACGTAATTCAAACCCAGCTGACAATAGAGCAGCAGTTAATTGATCTCTGGCCATCACCGCCACCGACACGTCATGAGCTCCAGTGACTACGGCATCAACATACATGCCTTTCCTTAAAATTTCTGCAGCCATCGGAAATTCCTTTTCACAATCATCTGCCAATTGCAACAAAGTTCTGATTACCAAGTTACGGTCTGCAACTCGTAATCAATCACATTACCCTCAGATGATCTATAAATA